>JABUQX010028759.1:0-21805 GCA_015478945.1 Trachelipus rathkii | reverse complement strand
ACCAGGGGACCTAATGTATTTCGACCATATGCTTCTCTCTATAGAATACAGACCTTTCAGCTCTTATTAGTGAAATTCTGACACCTAATCTTTATTCTCTTGAAATTTTAAGTACTTGTTTCTCTCTCTCGCAATTCAAGGCTGCTATCCATGCCTACGCGTCTTTTTCGTGACACTTTAACCGGGCGATGGGGGTTCCTTCGCGCGGCCATATGGGATGTACGCTTCTACGCTAACATATACTTGGAGATGATGCCTTGACTCCTGTGACTTCTTTCGTTTTTATTTGCAGATTAAGGCTGCGAGCTGATAATCGTTGATGCCTAGATGAGCAGGTTCATTCCTTTCGAACTAATCTTTTCCTCTTGCCTCTAATCCATAGTTCGATCAATGGCTTGTTTTTAGGCCTTCAAGCGCTAAGAAGTAAATGTTAGTATCGGGAGAGGAAACATTCTCGTCTTCCTATCACTCCTTTGCTATAAATTTTTCATTCAGGTGACTAGAAATCGTTTGCAGGGGATACCATCTTTCGACGAGCAAAGGCGGGTGCTTCTCATCAAACCGAACACGTGCGGCTCACCTCTAGGTTTTCCTACTTGAAAAAACGTCTTGTCTGGCCTCTTGACAAAGAGACTAACGCACATTCTGTAAATTCATTCTTTTCCTCCTCTTATTCGATCTGATGGTTCTGTTGCTAATTCCTCCAACTGAAAAGGTTAATCCTCTTTGGTCTTCTATTTTCCTCTTACTCAACCCTGGATGATTCTGGCATTACTCCTACTCCATGAAGCCTCTCCTCCTTCTCTAATATCAGGTGGTCCTATCCTTTTGCCTGGGATTACATTTGAGTCGCGGTGTGGCGAAGATTTGGTATCTCCTGTAAAGTAACAGCAACGTTCAGAGTGCGGGTGACGCCGGGTGGCGATCGCTAACCGAATTTGAGGTAATGATGCCTTGACGGTGCTTGTGATCTCCGCCCCTCGTTTCCAAAACTCTATATCGTACTGGTCTCAAAAACTTAACTACTAATTCCTTCAGGTGTTGGTATAGCGCCGACCAACGTCCAACGGATTTCCGAAAAAAAGGAAGCCTTTCTGAAATGCCTTCTTAACGTATGTTGACCTATAGCTCTCAACTTGATTCTATTAATATCTTTGGAAACCGCTGCTCACTCCTCATGTTTCTTAGATTCACATCTGGAATGTCATCGCAACGCTTCTTTCTGCATTGTCCAGTACGACGTGTTCGGCGCGTGAATGTCTACTGGCGATCTTACTTTTTTTATCTTAACTGATTTAATGGTTTACCGCCTTAGGACTACAGGGAGACTTGCGTGTGGCGCTCTGACATTACTCATTGTCATTTTGGTTATTACCTGTGGGTATGTCGACGGTTCACTGATGGCATCTCTATCCAAGCTCCTCCTTCCCTTTAGGGTTTCTTAAGCCTCTCTTTGCTTACTTATGTCTAGTTTTCTTCCAAACAAATCGCTCAATATTGGCTATTGTGTGATCCGGGTGCTCGACTTCTTTTGCTGTTTATTTTTTGTGGCTGTATCCTCTGTGCTCCTTTCCTTATCTACCACTTTATTCTAATGTTTCATTAATGATTCAATGCATCCTGCACATTAAACGCTATTCGACACCTCGTATGGCCGATGACTCGAGCCCTATCATCTTCCAACTATTTCAATTCTGCTCCCTCTTTACTTTTAGAAATGTCTCTCGTCTTAATCTTTCCGATCTATTCTCGCTGATCTGGGATAGAATTTACGGGTGGGGTCGTCTCAACCTTGGAAATTTTAATTCTTTAAAAACTCAACTTCTAACAAATCTCCCTCTCTAAAACATTTCTAACTTTCCTATTCTCTTTCGACGTTCTCTCTTTTCTCCTGTTGACAATATAAACATCCTTGGCCTTAATATAAACAAAAAAAAGTGTCTTGGAACCTTCACATCAAGACGGCTGATCAGGTGGACTCACACCGAAACCTAGGCAGCTTCGTATTTACAGACTGTCGAGAAATCTTTTTTTCCTTCTTTCTCAGTTACTCAACACTAATACAAGGGCCCTTATCCGCTTGTATGTAGTATTGCCTCTCATATCTGGGGGGCGGCTATGGTTCTCACCGCGGGCTTTTGAACAGGGTTAGTCCAAAAGCCAAAAGAACTTATAAACCGTTCCGTACTTTCCAGTTCACTTGACCCTCTTATCTTTGCGGCGCGATGTGGTGCTTTATCTCTTTTCTATAGGTACGCAAGGCGGCAGGTGCGTCGGAGGGAGCTTAATCACCTTGCGTACGCACCACTTTACGACGCCCTCGTGAACACTAGAGATGCTGTTCTCCCTGAGCATGGGAGTTTTGTGGTGGATATTGCAACTCCATGGCTAGTTCGCTGCGGTGCTTCCTTCTTTTCCTGCCACCTCTGTTCTTTGAAGTTCCTGCTTCCATCTTCTGTTTTTCCTGCTGAATTTTAATCTCCTCACTTCAAAGCCTGCGTCTCTCATATGCGTAATTTGCGTTAAGTGTGACTCTGAGGCGTGCAACACCCCTCCTTGAATAGGGCTCTCCCGTGAGTGGTGGTGACAACTGTTATATATTAATATAATTTATATTATATATATATATATATATATATTTATATAGTAATTATATATATATTATAGAGTATATATATATAGTATATATATATGATATATATATATATATTCTTTCTCACCATCCTCCTGTAGGTGTATGCACCTGTCAGCTGTCCTGCACGAAGCTCCTCCATCGCCGTCGATCATCGTAACTCTTTCCTCCTCCACCTCCTCCATCGTTCATTGCCCGCTCCTTCTCCAGCCGGCTCTCTCAACACCATTCCCTCACCTCATTCTGGCCCTGCCCCACTCCCTCTCCTTCCCCCGGCTGCCAAACTCATATTACCTTTTTCGCACACTATTTCTGCTTCCATTCTCCTCATATGTCCGAACCATCTCCAACTGTCCTCTCTCCACCAGTTCCAATATACTCTCTACTCCCAACCGCCCTCAAGTCATCATTCCTCCTCCTATGCCAATCTTGTCAACCACCCAAATATTAATCTATACTTTCATTTCGCATGCTGTAATGCTTACTTTTAGCTTTTGTGTTTGAGTGTTCAGGATTCATGTCCATTCATGCTAATATGGCTCATAATGCTGTATATATTATTATTTTGACTTTCCCCGGTATATTACGGTCCTTGAGCAAAGGGTACAACGACGCAAGTGTCACATTAAACTTTCCAATCTATGGTTCAACTCCTGAAAAAAATGATTAACTTTGCTACTGCACTATACACTCCTAATATTCAAAGAACTGTTAACGTCTGTTTTCAGTACTTCCCCCTTCCAACTCTATATTCGCACTCCTCCTGCTCCGTACTCCCACCATCATAACCTCCGTCTTCCCCCTATTGATTTCATTCTTCTTCAAATAGTTACCTCGTCCCATGCCAATAATAAACTTGCAGAGCCTTCCATTGACTCCGAGATCAACGCCAGATCATCCGCGTATCCCAAGATCTCTCCACCCACCCTTTCCTGTACCACTTTGCCACAATAGTCCATAAACGATATAAACTTATCTGCCATATCTAAACTTCCTTGTTTTAACACAATGTTGTAATATTCCAAACCAATTACTATCATCCATCTGTGTTTCCTTGCAACAGCTGTCCACATACGTGCTTTTTTATAGCTCTTATCCAGTTTAGTGGGCACCTCATACTCCCCTTTTCCCCAGGATCCTAAACAAGATCTCCCTCGGAATCACGGTCGAACGCCTTTTCTGAATCGATAAACGGCAAAATGAATGCTTTCCGGTTATAAATTCATTAAGTCTTTTCATCACATCTCTTTATGTTGGGCAAAAACCAAATTAATTGTCGCTCTTCCGGTTTGACACAAACCATTGTTGCGATTCAATCTATTTTTTTCGACTGTAGTCCCTCAATCTTACTTTCCATATTTCTCTCTACACCTTTGCAATATGTGGAATCAGAGCAACCCCTGTAATTTTTACAGTCGGTTTTATTACCTTTCTTGTATATAGGAGACACAATACCATATAATACTATATATATCATATATATATAATAATATATATATATTATATATATATATAAGTATTATATATATTATATTATTATATATATAATGAAGCTGTTGAAATGATTCTAGGCAATATTGTAAATATATTTTCTATATATTTATTAAGATGACTCATCAATGGGGAAATGGGTATTTTTTCATTCTTGCGTTCTATATGCCAGAACTTCGGCATGCATGTAGGTATGGGTACCACCTCGTCATAGACGAGGTTACATGTGGGTGCATCCCCTAAGGGGTATGCAGCCCCTCTTAAAGTTTTAAAACGATTTTATGAGAATCAGAGAGATTTTATGTCACCTGCAAATAAATTTTATGTCTTATACGGAAATATAATGCTAATTTGTGTGTGTTGTGTGTGTGTGTGTGTGTGTTGTGTGTTGTGTGTGTGTGTGTGTGTGTGTGTGTGAATTTGCTGACTTGTGAAATTTCCTGACTTTGTTAGATTTCGACGTTTGAGATGTCAAATTATGGGTTCTCAATGCTAAGGACCCTTATTTTGAGATCGCTGATACGTTTGGACATATCCTTAATGCTCTTTCCAGCATCCCACTCTCCCGTAGCCAGAAAAACAGAGTATATATATATATATATATATATATATATATATATATATATATATATATATATATATATATATATATATATAATATATTTTTTATATTTATATATATATATTATTTTATATTAAATATATATATATATATATATATATATATATATATATATATATATATATGAAGAAGATGAAAAAGCAGAAGAAAAATAATTTAGAAGTAGCTAAGTCTGGATAGTATCGGTGCCCCAAACGGTATTAGTGTGTTTTCAGAAACATAGTTTCAGTACTCGCAAAGGAGTCTGAGAACCCGCTTAATGGGTTCCCAGAAGAATTGCACAGAATGACAAAGGATGATTCCATATGAATCAGAAATTGTAGGACCCATTTGAAATGGGGCAAAAGCTAAAAACGAGGGTATAAAGCTGAAATGGAATACGAGAAGGGGGACCTCTGGTTGAAACTTGCATTTCAACTTACTTATTGTGTACTTTATCAAGCCCGTGTACAAAAATGTATGTAGGTAGTTTGTATACATAGATTCTTATATTTAATTTATAGAAAACTGTTTTCATTATTAAAGTTTTAAAACATTTTAATTTTGTAGAAAAAGTTGTCAAATTCTTTAATAAAAACATGTTTTTGTTGACCATAAAGCAGAAGAGTAGTACCGCAAAACCCAATGGTGCCCCACCCCACCCTCTGTCCATTCCGTGTTTTACTGCTTTACTGCTTTACTATACTGCTTTATTGTTTTAAGTCCAAGCTGAACACACACAGTTTTCATGAAGATACATCTAATAATAAAAATATAACAATAATATAATAATAATAATAATAATAATAATAATAATAATAATAATAATAATAATAATAATAATAATATAATAATATAATAATAATAATTAACTAATACATAATAATAATAATAATAATATTAATAATAATGAATGGAATATGAATTAATAATATAATAATAAATGATGAATAATAATAATATAATAATGAATAACTAATAATAATAATAATAATAATAATAATAACATTAAAAAAATAATAATATTAATAATTATAATAATAATAATAATAATAATAATAATAATAATAATAATAATAATAATAATAATAATAATAATAATAATAATAATAATAATAATAAAGTTTCTTATTACCTACCAGCAGGATTCGGAGTCGATAAATAAGTATTAACAGCACCGGAAGATATATGTTGGCGTCAGAGTAGTAGTAGTAGTAGTTCTAGAAACACTGAGTGCTTTTTATTATTATTAAATATATCACCCCGTTTCTCTATTCAATCGTATACATTTATATTCACATTACTCGTGCACTAAGCTTTAAACACGGACTTAAATTGTAACATTTAATAATAAAAATAAAAGTTTTCCACCTCACATCTTCGAGCCACTGAAGCTAGATTAGAACTAATCTTAATTCGTATGAGTGAACGATATAACCAGCGAAGAAGGGTATGTGATTGGTCCATTTGATCCAATCACAGTGAAGGATTGCTTGATAAGAGGTATATGTACAAAGATTCCAAAAAATAGATAGCTGAAGAAGAATAAGAAGAAGAAGAAGAAGAAGAAGAAGAAGAAGAAGAAGAAGAAGAAGAAGAAAAGAAGAAGAAGAAGAAGAAGAAAAAGAAGAAGAAAAAGAAGAAGAAGAAGAAGAAGAAGAAGAAGAAGAAGAAGAAGAAGAAGAAGAAGAAGAAGAAGAAGAAGAAAAAGAGAGAAAAAGAAGAAGAAAAAGAAGAAGGAAGAAGGAGAAAAAGAAAAAAGAAAGAAAAAGAGAAAAGAAAAAGAAAAAAAAGATGAAGAAGAAGATGATGAAGAAGAGGATGAAGAAGAAGAAAAGAAGAAGAAGAAGATTAAGCGGGTGAGTCATTATATGCTCTGGTTCTGGAGCCTGAGTCGGAGCCAGGTTGGAATTCTGGATCCTGAGTCGGAGCCACACTCGGAAGTCTGGCACCAGACGCTGAGCGGGGTCACGCGAACGCGGCGTGGAACCGACGCGTGCACCCGTAAGCGCAATATTACTACTCGGACGGGGAAATATTTTTGGGTTGCGCGATGTTCTATGCGGTAAACATCAAAGCTATTTATTAAGGTTAAATGCGATCGATGATAATCACTATCATAAACGGATACTTTGCAAGCCTGAACAAAAAAGCAACCAAGAGCCTAATTGCTTTTTACCGCTGTACTTTATAATATTTTCTAGAATTATTTTAATTTTTTTAGTTTGATTTTACCGTATTCAGGATACTACAGATTCTTGTGTTTGAATAAATTAAAATCGAGTTGAATTGACGTTCACAATATCCTTAAAGTGTTTATCTAACTTTTTCTTGAATGAATCGATGTTAGCGCTGTTCACTATTTCTAAGAAAAGATTATTCCCACTTCTGCGATTAACATCGTAAGGAAGAAATTCTTGCTATATTCGTTTGAAATCGTTTATGACAGATTTATGCCCTTTACCTCGTGTTACATCATTAAAAATATATCTGAAGAATTGCCTGTAATTTCAATATTGACAAATTTATTTAGAATTGAAAAACTTCTATTAATTTCCTCTCACTCTGTCTATTAAAGAATGATAACTAATCCAACGATAGCAAGTTGTTCGTAATGATCTAATACCTCTCAATTTCGGATTAATATAGTTGCCCTATCTTTGAATATTTTTAAGTTCATTCTTTATTTCCTTTTTGAGTATGGACTCCAAAACTGAACTGCGTATTTCAGATGAGGTCTAACTAATGTTTATAGAGTGAAGTATTTATATTTTTAGATTTATATAGAGTCTGGCAAATAAAATCCTAAAGCTTTATTTTGCGTTTTTAACAGCTTCACACATTGTTTCGCAAACTTAAAATCCTTATTAAATAATACCCGTATCCTTTTTCCCACTGACAACTTTGATAATGTGTAATATATTTATTAATCATATTATTGCATTTTTCCAAAATGTTATAACTTTACATTTATCGGTATAAATTTCATTTGCCATGTTATTTGACCAATTACCAATCTTGGAATTGAGGTTTGAGTAATATTTGATCTTTCTCACATATTATCGATTTCCAAGTTTCTATCATCCGCAATTCGAAATAATACATGAATAACTTTTCTATGTGATTTAAGTTAAATAGTGAACAGTATTGGACCCAGGACAATCATTGGGCACCACTAGTATATTCGTCCATCTGAGCATTTTCACCATAAATATACGACTCGTTTTTCATCCGAAAAGCCAATTTTAATCCAAATTTATAGTTCTTCCCGAAATCCATGAGCTCTACGCATTTCCAATATCTTTGATGAGGGATGTATCAATGCCTTTTGCAAGTCTAAGTAAATGACATCTAAGGATTTATGATTATCTACATCGTTAATAACCACAATTAAAAAATTCTAGCAAAATTGTTAAAGCATATCTATTTCTTCCTAAAACCCGTGTTGGGTATTCTTCAGCAATCCTTCAACTTCCAGATGTGCAACTAAGCTATTAATTAGTATTGCTTCAAAAATTTTCAACTATAGAAGTCAAGCTAATTGGTCTTTAGTTATTAGGAACCTTACGATCTTCTTTTTTGAAAAATGGGGAAGTGTTTTTAGTATCTGATAGTTTAATGTCTGCAACTATTAAAGACTTATTGAAGAAAGGCATATGTCAAATTTTACTAATATGTCTTTTAAATTTTGCAGATGCATTGGAAGTATCCAATCTGTCCAGGTGATTTTATTTATTATCGTTATCAAATCTGGAAACAAACTTCCTCTTCCTATAGAAATTTCACATGTATCTAAATGTTGTCTGCATAAAATCCTTATGTCTTTCCTTCTTTCCTTTTTCTAGATTCTCTTTCGGAAAAACTGTCGAGAAAAAATCATTTAAAATGTTTCCATATCAAGCACTTTGATTTTAATTACCATTAGTAGAAGAAGAGAGAAAAAAGAAGAAGAAGAAAGAATAAGAAGAAGAAGAGAAGAAGACGAAGAAGAAGAATAGAAGAAAGAAGAAGGAAGACGAGCAGAGAAGTAGGAAGAAAGAAGAAGAGAAGAAGCAGGAAGAAGAAAGAAGAAAAAAACATAAGATACCTGCAGGAGTAGACCAATAGGAAGCATAAGTCGCAAAACAGAAAAGAAAAGAAAAAAAAAGAAAAAGAAAAAGAAAAAAAAGTAATGAAAGAGAAAACGACGAGGGTGAAGAAGAAGAAAGAAGAAGAAGAAGATTAAGCGTGATCATTATAGCTCTGTTCTGAGCCTGATCGAAGCCAGGTTGACTTCTGATCCTGAGTCGGGCACACTGTGAATCTGCACCAGCGCTGAGCGGGGTCACGCGACGCGGCGTGAATACGACGCGTGCACCGTAGCGCAGATATTAACTACTACGTATGGTGGAATATTTTTAGGTCTCAAGTACGCGTATAACCGAGTCTATAAATATTATTACTCCCACGCTCGTTTGTGATCAAACAATGTTCAATCAAAACAATATTTTACTGACTTAAAGCAGTAAAAGCAGTAGCGTCTTGAGGCTGGCCGAAGAAGACCCCTATCCACCCTCTGTGCGATAGTCCTTACACTCTACACCACGTTTTACTGCTCACACGAAGACATCCATTAAATTGTTATCGGAGTATATCTAATTAGCATGAGTATAATATTAGTATCAATAAATATGTTTAGATAGATATATAATAATATATATATATATATATTATTTATATATATATATATATATATATATATAGTAATATGATTAGTATAGTATAATATATTATTTATATATGTATATATATATATAGTATATATATATATATATATATATATATTATATAGGGCTTTTTAGTGTATAGAAGTGAAAATAATTTTAACATTAAAAATATTTTATTACATATTTAAATTATACAGTACTGTACACTTGTAATAATCCTTCACCTCTATCCACAACTCTTGTGATCACATCCTGACGGAATAAACATTATTCTAAATATCTCATTTCGCTATGGTATTATTATATATTTGACCAACTCAGCTTAGTGGATGTCAAATCTTGTACGGCTAAGCACGTATCTATAGATTAAATTTTTAGAAGGAATTTCTAAGTGGAATATTCACATAAAACGTTCACGTTGGACTATTTATGTTTATACACAATATTCTCCTTCATTTTCGTCTTTGTGCCACGTCATCATACGACATCTTATATATTATACTTAAATTATATCAAGTATGTTATTTTTTCCTATCATTTCACAGCACGAATGCTCGCATGCTTGGCAGTGTACGTCATCAGAGAGCTTTATGTTAATCTTTAGGTCCCGTATGATGTATGCATTACCTTTTCACATTGAAGTTTTATTAATACTATTCCCACGTTTTTTAAAAAACCACACTTTGAGATAAGTAAAGGACCATCAACTGAATCACAATCACTGTTCGTACGTTAGGTCGGATCCAACTATTCCCGCTCAAAGATTATAAGCCACTGTGTGAAATACGTACGTCCATAAATATGAATCCCAAGAACTTAAACTATAGCTCGTATATTATAATATTATAATAATATATAAATAATATATTTATAATAATATATAATATAATCTGTTTATATATATATTACAGTTATATATAATATATGATATATTATATATTTATATATTATATACTATATATATATATAAATTATATATATCTATATATATATCATATAAATATAGTATATATATATATATATATATATTATATATATATATACCAGTTATATATATAAATATATATAATATATATAATATATATATAAATAATACTATATCGATATAGTATATATATCAGTATATATAGTATATATATATATAATATATAATTAATATATATTATAGTATATAGTATATTATATATGTATATAATATAATATATATACAGTTTAGTATATATATTTATAGTATATATACTATATATATATATTAGTATAGAAAGTATATAGTAATATATATATATAATATATAGTATATATATTATATATATATAATAATATCATAGATATATTATATACTATATTGAAACTGTAGTTAATAGGCAGCATAAATTAGAGCAGATGTGTTAACAGAGGGTTGACAAAGTTTTATATATTTTTAAAATGAAATGGATATAAAGATACAATATAAATTTTAGTCCTAAAGATTCAGATCATGGAATAGACGCAATTTTTCCCAGAACACATCAGAGTAGAAAGTATTTCATCTCGCTTATTATATTCACCAGCAAGGCGCACGCTGTCTGGTGTCCGCCCGCGCTCGCATGATCCAGCTCATCTTGGAGCCCGGACATTTACCGAGTCTGGTTTCCGAGCGTCAGATCCAGAATTCCAGTCAGCTTCGACGCAGCTCCAGACTGAAACTTACGATGACCACTCCTTCTTCTTCTTCTTCTCTCTTCTTCTTTCTTCTCTTCTTCTTCTTCTTCTTTGCTTCTTTTCTTTCTCTTCTTCTTCTTCTTCTTTCTTCTTCATATCTTCTTCTTCTTCTTCTTCTTCTTATTCTTCTTTAGCTATTTATGTTTTGGAATCTTTGTACATATACCTCTTATCAAGCAATCATTCACGTGTATTGGATTGAAAATGACTAATCACAGGACTCTTTTCGCTGAGATATCGTTCTCACTACACGATTAGTATAGTGTTAATCTACTTCAGGTGTTGTCGAAGTGTTCAGTGGAAAACTTTTATTTTTATTATTAAATGTTACACTTTAAGTACGTGTTTAAAGCTTAGTGCACGAGATATGTAAGGGAATGATAAATGTATAATTTGAATAGAAACGGGGTGATTTATTTAATAATAATAAGAATCACTCGGTATTCTACTACTATATACTACTACTTACTACTACTACTACTACTACTACTACTATACTATTACTACTACTTACTACTGACTACTATACTACTACTACTGACTACTACTACTAATTGCTATCAGCGCTATAACTGTTTATACGAGTGAGGTCATAAGATATTTGTGTTTCTTCTCTTTTCTATGCTTTTTTTTTCTTCTCTTCTTTTTTCTTCTTCTTCTTGCTTCTTCTTCTTCTTCTTCTTATTCTTTTTCTTCTTCTTCTTCTTTCTTCTTTCTTTTCTTTCTGTCTCTTCTTCTTTCTTCTTCTTCTTCTTCTAGCTATCTTGATTTGACATTCCTGTTAACTATACGCTCTTATCAAGCCCAATCCTTCACTGTGATTATGCTGAAATTGAGCGACCAATCACATCCCGATTTCTTTTTCACGATTACGAACTGGAAATTTAGTTTTAATCTAGTTCAGTGGTCGAAATTGTTTAGTGGAAACGTGTATATAAATTATTCAAATTGACGTATGTTGAGTAGATAATAGTTATGCACAGCCGTTATAGATGCACAAAGACTACTACTACTACTTATTCTTAAAATATTAATACTACTACTACTACTACCTATACTACTACTACTTTAACTACTACTACTACTACACTTATACTACTACTTATACTTACTACTACTTACTACTTACTACTACTACTACTAATACTGCTACTTCCAATGCTATAACTGTTATGCGAGTTAGGTTGGATAATACTTATTGACCGACGCGGAATTCTGTTGGTAGATTGTACATCTTCATCATTATTAATTATTTTCTATTATTATTTATATATTATTATTGATATATTAGTTATTAATTATTATTATTATATTTTTATTATTATCGATGTTCTTTCTAACCAATACTACTACCATTTACTACTACTACAGCTACCAACTCTTATACTGGATACGAGTGATTCCATGAATATTCGACTCTGACCCATTATGCATAATATTGAGCAGCACACATTATGCAGGCACAGGAAAGTATTACTTCTGGTTCACATAGCACCCACTCTACCCACTACATATATCCGGGCTGTTAATACTTATTTATCAAACTCCGAATCCTCTGTTAGGTAATAAGAAACTTTATTATTATTATTATTATATATTTTATTATTATCATTATTATTATTTTATTATTATTTTTTATTATTATTAATTTATTATTAATATTTTATTATTATATTATTATATTATTATTATTATTTTATTTATATTATATTATTAATATTATTATATTTAATTATTATTTTATTATTATTATTGATTATATTTATTATTATTATTTATTAGATTATTTATTATATTATTTCATTACCTATGATTATATTATTATTATACTATTATTGTTTGTAGTATTAGTTATATTATTATTATTATATTATATATGTTTATTATTATTTTATGAGAATTGTTCAACAAATTTTGGATAAGAACCTTTATTTTATATATATGAGATCAGTTATTATTTTTATCGGTAGTATCTATTATTATTATTAATTATATATTATATTATTGGTATTATATTATGATTGATTATATATTATTATGTATGTATTTCTTTATTATTATGTATTTATATTATTATTATTATTGTATTATTATGTATTATATTATATATTATTATTGATGATTATACTATGAATATTTCTATTATGTTTCTTTATTGATTTTTTTGTTTTACTATCAGAGATATTGGGATTATTATTCATTATTTTTAGATTATTATTATTATTTAGTATATTATATTATGATATTTTATTAATGATTTAGTTATTATTTTATTATTATTTATTTTTATTATTATGATTATATATATTATTTTATACTTGCATATTTATTATATTATTATTTTATTGATTATTATTATTATTATGATGTATGATTATTATTATTATTTTATTATTGATTTATTAATAATATTGTAATTATAGAAAAAAAAATGATATTATGAATATTATTTAATTTATTATTGTATATTATTTTATTATTTATTATTATTTATATATTATTATTATTGATTATTATATTATGTATTATTATTATTATTATTATTATTATTGCATTATTATTATGTATACGACAGTATTTTCATGAAAATGCGTGTTTCCTATACTCTAAAACAATAAAGCAGCATAGAAAGCAGTAAAGGAGTAAAACAAGAGAGAACGAGTCTGGTCACCCAGTAGCATGTTGCGTATGCATTTTCTGCTTTAATGGCAACAAAGAACAGTTTTTATTAAAATGCACACTTTTTTTTCTGATTTCAAAATATTTTTCAAAAATCTTTAATAATGAAATAGATGTGCCATAAAAAAAAAAATAGAAGATCGGTAGATAGTAAGACATCACCTGCATGAATCTTTGTACACTTGCTGTGCAAATTACCACATAATTAAGTCATATGGCAAGTTAACTCGAGTACCTCCATTTTGTATCCCATTTAACTCTGGGGTTCAGCCCTGTATCTCAAATGGCGGGTCCTTACCATTTTGATGTCATATTGGAACATCCTTTGTTTCTGTGCAATTCTTCTGGAACCCATTTAAGTGGGTTTTCAGAGCTCATTTGCGGACGATTACTACTATGTACTGAAGACACACTAATATCGTTTGGGGTACCAACATTCCGTGGCTACAGCTACTCCTCCAAGTGAGACATCTTCTTTCCATCTTCATTCATCATTATTCATATATAGATTAGTAGTATATTAATATAATAGTATATATAATATATATGTATATAATATAGATAATATATATAATATAGTAATAGTTATATAATATATGTATAAATATATATACATTTAGTTATATATATATTATACTAGTATATATATATAGTAGTATAGAGTGGTAAACATATAGTATATCATATATATATATAAGTATATATATATATTATAGTATAGTAATAGGGTTATATATAGTAGTATTTGTATAATAATGAACTGATATATAATGAAATATATATATATATATATATATATTTATGATAACACGTACTACTGTCCAAGTTATTAGACGCACCTTGATTTTTTCCACATCTAGAGTAAAAAACGTTAGAAATTATAATTTCACATGCCTAAAAATTAAAACATGATAGACAATATTGAGTTAATAAGATCTGTAATATTAATCTTTATTTCTAACATTTCATTTACCTCCAATTTCTTGAATGCAAACCAAAAGCAAAATATTCATTATTTTGCTGTTCTGCAACTTAAGCTTTGATACGCCTTGGCATGCTGTTCATGCATGATTGAAGGTCTCCTGCATCTGTGGGTGATGATTGCAGATATGAAGAAGCTTCTCAATCAGCTGAGTTTTATTTGTAATGGCATCCTTTGCCACTTCTCTCTTTAGCAGCTCCCACACATTTTGTATTGGATTCATACCCGGTGCATTTCTAAGCCATGGAAGTAGAGTGACATTCTCTTGCTGAAAATTGACTTAAATTGATCGAGCGGTATGGCAGGGAGCCCCATCTTGCTTGAAGACAAATTATTTTCCATTTGGGAGCCAATCTTTCAATTGGGGAAGTAGACTTTTCTGAAAAACTTCTTTGTATTAGTCTTAACACATGGTCCTGTGGACACAAGACAGACGGCCAGCCATTTTCCACTTATAGCAGACCATTTATAACTTGGAAGATTTTTGCAGTCGGAATGATTACAGTCA
Source organism: Trachelipus rathkii (assembly GCA_015478945.1). NCBI lineage: Eukaryota > Metazoa > Arthropoda > Malacostraca > Isopoda > Trachelipodidae > Trachelipus > Trachelipus rathkii. Next base: position 6,505 of record JABUQX010028759.1, on the reverse strand, counting down.
GATGAACTCTCGGCCAGGGCGTCTTTGCACCAAACTGAAATTCTCTGGCCAGCGATTTCAAATGAGCTTCATATCACTGAAACACACCCTTAAATCAATGATCAAGCCACATCATGTGCTTTCTACCGTTAACCATTTCTGCAATGTAAAAAACAATAAACAGATGGAAATTACAAAACAGAGGGAAAACTTAGCATAAAACAAAGTGGAAACGCAGAATTATCACCTATTTACAAAGTCCAAATTTCCTTGTCCTTGAGTCTTGCTCACTCAGGAGTTTCTCTTCGTGGATTAGTCAACCCTGGCTTCCGAACGTTACACACATATCTGATAGTTGTCCACGTACACTCTTTCAATATGCTAGTCATGTTTTCAAGGCCTAATTTATCTCTTTGATATGCCAAAACGCTCTTCAAGGATTTAATCTCTTAAAGCAACGTTTTCTTTTGTGTAAAAAGTAGACTTTTAGCCGCATTTCTTCATCCTATGAGGGATTAATTCTTCATCTAGCCGTGAAATTTTTTGTCTTATAATTTGGGCTAACAGATACCAGAATTTAACAATTTAAAGAAGATTCACAATTTGAATATTCTTTTAATTACTAGCAATGCATTTTCTTTAGCGTTTTTTACTGTAGATAAACACTTTTTTGGCCCATAAATGACGCAAGGAAAAATACACAAAATATTTTAAAAACAATTAGAAATAGTAATTTACATAATAAAGAACCTCAACCAAATGACTGGCAAAAACGAAAAAGAGAAACAGAAGCACCCAAGCTGTCTAACCGTTTTGTCAAGCATCTACTGAGGAAGCTGCAATCGATTAACAATACTTGTATTCAAATTAAAATGCTAAATATCTCTGAAATATGTTCTTCACAATGAAGAAAGTAAGATCGTGGTAATAACAGTCTCAAAATGTAACTTCTCATGTGAGACGTTTCTACTCTAAACGTGAAAATACAAAAAAAACAACAAGGCGTCTCAGATAATTTGGACAGAAACTATAGTATTGTATATATATATATTATATATAGTATAGTATATATAGTATCAAAGATTATTATATTAGGGTATATAGTATATATATTATAAGTATATATATATATAGGGTATATAATATAGTATAGTGATATATATAGGTAGTAGTATAGTATACCCTTTCCTCTGCTGCGGAGATGGATGCTGGAAAGCGATTGCAATGAGTATGTCCAACGTATAACGGATCTCAAAAATGAAGGGGAATTAGGATTAGAGGACAATAATTTGACATCGCCAATCGTCCAAAATCGCTAACAAGTCAGGAAAGTTTCCCAAGTTAGCTGCCAACAGACTCTGGATTTTCCATTATGCTTTAAGGAAATCGAGCCATTAAATTCCTAACCTTATGCAATCACCACACACGACAATAAACTAGCATTATATTTCGCTATAGACAGAAAAACTATTGCGGGGAACATTAAACTCTCTCTTGATACCCATAAAGATCGTTTTAAACTTTAGAGGGCTGCATTTCCCTTTGTGGGATGCACCACAGTAATCTCTGTCTATACGAGGTGGTACTTGCATAACACATGAATGCGAAGTTAAGGCACATGAAAAAACTCAAGAATGAAAAACTACCATTTCCCATGATGATTGGTATGCTTAATAGACTATATAGAATATAGCATTTACCAAAGATCGGCCTAGACATTTCATACAGCTTTATATAGTAAGTATAATAAATGAATATTATATATATTAGATATATATAGTAGAGTATAGACGAGTAGTATATGTATATATATATAGGTATAATGATAGGAGTATATAATATATAGTATATAGTATATATATTATAGTATAATATAGTATAGTATAATAAGTAAAAATATAGTAGTATATTACTATATTATTAGGTTAGGGTAGATGCATAACTACTATGCTTATTTTTACAGTATTATAATTATATAATAATTATAACTAATTGAAATAAGGTATATATAATATATGATATATAATATAATATAATGTAGATATATATGATAGATTATATATATATCTATTATAGTAATATATAGTATACGTATTATATGATAAGATATCTATAGCCGGTACAGTTGGCGTATCCAAGAAATTTTTTTTCGGGGGGTGGCAAACAAAAAACGTTTCTTTATATATATAATATGATAAAATATATAATATTATATATATATATGTATTCTATATTATAGTAAGATATATATATATATAGATTAGATATATATAGTTTATATATAATATATAGTATTATATATATATATATGATATAATATATATATAGTATAGTAGGTATATGATGTCGTTATTTTTTAATGAAATGGACAAAATATTTAAATTCAGTAAAAAAAAATGGCGGAAGAATTTATATGAGATGATCATGCGTCTTGTTCTACACTAACATTTAATTCGCGGCTGAAATGAGAGTAGCTAAGTCTGAGAAACATCTTCAATTTTTATTCAATATTTCGAGTGTCAATGGCAATAAGTTTTCATCTCCATGATAGGTATTCTAAGTAGGTTTCCAGAAGTCCTTAATGTTGAAAAGCTCCTTTCTACTGAGCCATTAAACAGGCGTAATATTGCCGATCTTTTGCAACAATATTAATATGTGAATTGTGAACTGCGAACAAGAACTAGTCCATCCATTGCCGTTGTGTTGGGCACCTGTGCTGTGACTGTGATGCCATTCATTTTCCCAATATAATCTTATTTTCTTTTTACTAAATTTTTCATGTTTTACATACCCTTCCTTGTAAAATATTAACAATCTTTTATCTTCTTCATATGGCACATTACACCTGTTCGCTATGACCAAATTGCAAGGAAGATTGGATAGAAACCCTCTCTTAATGGTGATATTAAATCATCCAAAAAATGGTATAAAAGATGGTTGTGCGATAATATGTCTGTGGTCGGACAGTAGGGACTGTTGGGTCTTTTTTTTGAATTTGTAATTCTTGTTACGAGCAATTCAGATACTCAGTCCAGATTCAGAGCGAGTTACCTTCTCAAAAAAATCAAGCTGAAATTCTAATGTTGCATTTTCTGATGGTTTCAAGTTTAGTTGTAACTAATGGACTTACGAGATTTGTCCGGACAGCGACGAGATTATATGAAAATTAATTTAATTCTGACACTTGTATATTATTAACGGATATGGTACCTAAAATTTTTAGTGTCTAGAAAATTTCGGGGGGCCATGCCCCCCGCCCCCCCCGTAAATACGCCACTTATATATATAGTAGTATATATAGATAAGCATATATATATATATTTATATATATATAGTATATTATATATATAGTAATATATGAGTATATATATATATAGTTATAGTGTAGTATATTAGTTATGAATATATATAAGTATAGTTAGTTATAGTATGTATTATGGCGTATAATTAGTAATTTGCCCGAAGATAAAGTAAATAAGGTAAAATATATATTATACTATATATATATATATACGACGGAGGCTGGGCAAGGGGATGGGGGGAGAAGGACAGGGCGAGGGAGAGGGGAGAGGGGGTCGGGGAGGGTAGCGGGCGGACGGAGGCAGGGGGGGCGGGGAGGAAAGCGGCCGCCCGGAGTATTATATAGTAGGTTAATATGTGATAGTATATAGATAGCTATTATATATATATTATATATATCGTATAGTATATATAGTATTTAGTAAGTAGTAAGGTATGATATATATAGTAATATATTAGTATAGTAGATATATATAGGAATTATTATGTATTATGAAATAAAGTTTAGAAAGTTCCAGAATAAAATAAAATTGTTGAAAGTGTTGACTCATAGCCTTCGGCGAAGTACAGGGATAACAATAGAAATGCCTAAAAGCTGGAAGATGGTGAAGAAGATCGAGTGCCCCATCCCTCTGGCAACCTGTCATCAATTCATTTGACGTCGAGACGTCGAAGCGTAATTTGCATGCGCAGGCTTAGCAGTCAAGTTTATACTATCTGGAGCTCGCGGCCGGCGCTGGCGGCGGCGCGGCGTTCGGCGGCGGCGGTGGCGGCGGCGCGGGCGCGCGGCGCGGCGCGGCGGCGGCGGGCGGCCGCGCGGCGGCGGCCGCGGCGGGGCGGCGGCGTGCGCGTGCGGCGGCGCGCGGGCCGCTGTCCTCGCGGGAGGTCCACAAGACAACGGGCACCTTAATACTGTTGTTACTTAGATGTGCGTTAAGCACACATGGAAAATGTACTTAACGAGTGGGTGAAGACGTTATAAAAGTTCATGAAAGTGCTCAGCTACTTTTATGTACTTGTGGATGATCAAACCTGGAAGAAAAGGGCGTTAGGAGGAAGAACAAAGGTAAGGGGAAAACGGTCCAATAAATACATGAGAGAATATAGGTCGAAGAATAAATACAATGACGCACGTACATGGCCGAATAAACAGGGAATAGCCCCCCTGGGGAAACACTCCAGACACGCAGACAAATGAATGTACCCTGGAATTATGCCTACATCGGGTTAGGTCCTGAAAAATGCCTCAGAACCCGATCAGATCCCGCAACCCCATGGTCAGCACTGATCGCAATGCGTGGTGTATAACTACTATAGGTATAATATATAATACTATAGTATATAATAGTATAGTAATATATATAGTATATATTAGATATATATAGGTATATAGTAGTATAGGTATATCCATTAGATATAGTAGATATAAATAGTAGTGATTGATATATATATATAGGCATTTAACTTCTTAAGTGTAGAGATACTAGGAATGAACGTTGTTACGTATTTATGCTACGAATTTTTGCTCGAACGACAAGGACTGCAGGGAATATATTTCCCAGAAAGCATTTTAAGTCGTTTCAAGTTCCCTACGAAGACAGCATTAGACTTAGTTGATTGAGTATTTATTATATTATGTATTGATTGAGTATTATTTTAGTTATTCTATTATGTATTAATTATTTTATAACATTATGTTATTATGTATTATTATTATTATTATTATTTTTATTATTATTCATTGATTATTATTATTATTATTTTTATTATTATTATTTGATTATTATATTTTATTATGATTATTATGATTATACCTGCATTATTAGTATTATTATTATTATTATTATTGATTATTATTTTATTATTTTATTATTAATTGATGTATTGATTCGATATGTTTCCTTCTAAGAGTTAGTACCCCGCCCCCCTTGTTCTAGCACTTCTTTAGCCGGGACATAGTCCTACGTCCATCGTAGAGAATACACCTAATATTTGTGCTTCCTAAGTTATAGATATGGGGATCTCGATGTGGTGTGAATCTGGTATAGTCGCTTAGGATTCTGTCCTCGCGTGACGATTATGGGAGTAACCTCACCCCCATTTTTTCTAGCCACTCTAACACGGCATTATCCTACGTCATTGAATACACCTAAATAGTCCTTACCCCTATTTATAAGGTGAATGGGGATATGATTGTGTGTATATATTAAGTGCTACCGCTTTTCCTACTACGAGTTAGCACCCACCGCTTCCTTTCTACCAACTTCTATGGCAATATATCGTATGTGACCGGAATAAACCTCGATTTCGTTCGATAAGTACAAATCGCCACTGCGTGATCATTCCTGTGTTTACGGTGGAATCGATCAATCCGTAGTACGACGTTAGTATTAGATACGTTACTCCTACCCCTTTTTCTAATGCACTGTAGAAACATTTTGGTTCTTGAGACTACGAAAGCCGAGCGCGGTGTTGCCTAGTATTTTGAGGTTTATACACGATGTCGATCAGCTATTCCGAGCTGACGTTCACCGTACGTTTTAGAACGCAACCACATGCTTTTTCTGCCGGTTTACCCTTCTGTTAAAACTATCATACGGGTGATGCAACAGGAGAGAACATCCAAAATGAATTCCGTATTTACTTTCCCGAACGCCTGATGTCCCATGGCCCAACGGGTCATTTATTTAGGTTTCAATTTTGACTTCATTGCCCCAAAATCCATATCTCTAGCAGCGGACGGTTAGAGACAATCGTTCCTCTTCAAACTTGCATGCCTTTCTTAACTATCTGTTCAATATCACTGCATTCAATGTTTCAAGCCGCTTTACATCGAAGGGGTGGGGGGTCTCCACCCCCAAAACCTAAAAATAGTTTTTGAAAGTTAAATTTTTGTGAGCGCATAGAAGAGAATAAACGAAATAGAATGGCTGTGTTAAATTAATTGGCGAACTATATGGGCCGGAGTCGTAGCCGATTGCGGAGCCATATTGGATAAACAAAATTAACATATCTTAGCAACGGATGGGTTAGAGATATCGTATAGTTTTTAAATTTGGCAGGTCTTCTTTATGCGTGGCAACATCGCTGCATGCAATGTTTCAAGCTGCTACGTCCAAGGGGGGTGGGGGTACTCGCTCCCAAAACCTTAAAATAGACTTAGAAAGATGAAATTTGTTGAACGTATAGAAGAAAATGAATGATATAGAATGGTGATGTTAAAATA
>JABUQX010028758.1:37500-42024 GCA_015478945.1 Trachelipus rathkii | reverse complement strand
AATAATAATAATAATAATAATAATAATAATAATAATAATAATAATAATAATAATAATAATAATAATAATAATAATAATAATAATAATAATAATAATAAACATAAGACTCGTTGACTGAAGCGGTGTTGGGCTCGGAACCGCGGCCGGAGCCCGAGTCGGAGTTGGAGTCGGAGCCGGAGCCGGAGTCGGAGCCGGAGCCGGAGTCGAGCCCGGAGCCGGCTAGTTGCGAGCACAAGACACCCGAAAATTGAGATCACTTTCTTGATCTCAATTTCTTCACGTAATAATTAATAATAATAATAATAATAATAATAATAATAATAATAATAATAATAATAATAATAATAATAATAATAATAATAATAATAAATAAAAATTAACATCATAAATCAATTAACTTCTACCTAAAACACGTGTCATTATCAATTCTTATCAGCTAAAGCTGATAAGAACGAGCTACACTGAATTCCTGAAGTGGCCGCGGAACCTGCTACGGGCTTGCCAATGGACCGAAAATCCCCAAAATCCTCCGGAGTTGGGGATCTTACCTGAGTTATGGACAAAACATTAAAAAAGTAGCTAAAAAATCAAGGCCAAAAAAGGTCAAGGTCAAAAAAGGTCAGGGGCAGGTAAAAATTTCGGTTCAAAAAATTCGGGTTGCCCAAATTTTAGGGTGGGGTAAAAGAGGGTAATGGGGTAAAAAGGTCAGTTTAGCGGTAGTTGTCCACCCTATACTACTTATATATATATATATACTATATATATATATATATATATATTATATATATTTGTATTCTATACTATTTTATATATATATATATATATATATATATATATATATATATATATATATATATATATATATATATATATATATATATATATATATATATATATATATCTTATGGATTATAGAGAAGCAAGGCGATTTCTCTTGAAAACATGAAATCCTTACAATTATACTGAAAAATAAGTAAAAAGTAAAAAGAAACTCTTAGAAATGACTCTGAAGAAAAAATTATATAGTCTCAATATGGTCAAAAGCGAAGCGTGGCCACAACGAAAATTTTCACGCCTCATGCCCAACAACCCTGCAGTGATGTGCCTGAAACAAAAAACAAATATATAAAAATGCAGTATTCGGCAACTATAAAAACTCGGTAAAAATAGCAAGATTTAATATTTACATGTTAGAAATATAATATTAGAGACTTTCATAATTTTATTTTTAGATCATTCGAAAATTATACTATATATATATACTATAATACATATATATATATATATATATATATATATATATAATTATATATATCTTTTATATATAATATATATATAACAATATTATATAATATACTACTTTGTAAGTATCACCTAATAATTAAACAATAACATATCTATTACTAAATCATATTAAATAATATATAGGGCTGAACTTGCTAACGTTGGTGGCTTATATATTTTAAGGGCAAGCACCATATAAGAGGTTAGGTAAATTAGAAATCCATATTTGAAATTATATTTTTATATTCAACATATTTAAAATACGCAATGAAAATAAATAAAAGTAAGCAAAAGTCCCTTCTGTTCAGATACTCTTTGTAGGCGTGAATTGCAAGTCGCAGCCATTTTTCCAGCTGCGTTTTTTCCGATACTTCCCTCAGACTGCTTCGTTTAGCGGCGAAAATTTGTGACCGAAAATTGCAAGTCGCCAGCCTTTCCTTTGAAGTTTATCGCTGCTTTGCCGGGAGGATTTCGTGTTAGAGATGATCTTGAGTGAGATTTTCTTCTGATTCTTAATAATTTGATTCTGACTTTACGTGAAGAGTATCTAAAAGCGAAAGAGTTTATATATTGTATCATTTGACTTATGCTAAAATTTTGCTCGCGCAAATGTTAGCATAAGTTAATATAAATTGAAATAATTTTTTTTTTTTAACTAGAGGAATACCGATTGGCTACATATATATACTTATAATATATATATATATATATATTATATAATAGATATATATATATATATATATATACTATAATATATATAATATATATTATATATATATATTATAATGATATAGAGTATGATATATACTATATATATATAATACTATATATATGGCCCAGACTGTTCAAAGGCAGACATCATGTAACTAGAGAACGGCAACACCTACAGTAAAAATAAATTATATATTTTGAATCAGCGGAAAAAATTTAAGAAAGTTTTTTTTATTTAATTTTTTTTGTATTTTCTTTTATTTTATTTATTTATATATTTTTTTTTTTTCATTTTTTTATTTGCAAAATTTTAGATTTTTTCCCCCCATTTAGGGGCTCGAGCTGACAGGGACAGAGGGGACGTAAGTCTCCCCTCAAATCCACCGGGAGCCGGAGGAGGACCTCCGAGCTCCTTGCATCTTTTTGCGGTTTACCGTTATGGTATTCCTTAAGTTAAAAAAAATATTTTTAACATTCCTCTCTAATGACAACAAAATATGCTATTACTTTAATTACAAGAAAAATAATATAATATTTACCTCTTAACATACGTTTCCAAATTTAATTTCTCTTTGAGTATTATTTTCTGATCTCTTCTAAAAACTCTAAAAATCTATTTTCTTTGGGAATATTTTTTTTTCCAAATATATGTCGCTAGGTATGAATGGAAGAGTTCATTCCGTATTCATGTTTTAAGCAATTTCCGTTTTATCTATATTACAAAATACACTCTCGAAATAATATATATGTATATATATTATATAATAGTAATATATATATATATATTAGTATATATATATATATATTATATATAGTAATATATATATATATTATATATATATATATATATTATATATTATTATATAATATATATCATATATCTTATATCATATATATATGTATATATATAGTATATATATATATATACTAATATATATATATAGTATCAACACAAGGTTGCATCTAACGCGTTAAAAGCGTTAATCCGTAATTAACTCGTAATTTTTCGTTAACTTTTAACGCTTTCGTTAATTTCGACAAAAAGATTAACGGACTCTATTAACGAGTTAAAATTTTTCCCTACATCCGTTTACCGTTACTTTAATTTACGAGTTTATAAAATATTTTCTTATCAGATTTTAAATTGTATTAGATTCGATTTTGATAACAAACTTTATTTTCCAAAATTTCCTAAATGCTGTATAAAAATTACATTTGTATATAATTTTTAATCTAAACAAATGATTAATGACTTGCAATATCATTGTGGTTCTTTTTATAAATTGTTCATTTGTTTTTATATTCCAATTATATTTCAATATTTAACTTAAATAATAAATAAATAATTATTTTACGCCTGATAAGCAGCATTTATTAACCTATTATAAATTAGCCCAGCTGCTCCCATTTAAAAAAGAAGAAAAATAAAAAATTGATTCTATGATCAGCTGACAAAAATGAGTCGGTCACTGCTATTGCTTTTCCACTAACTGTTACAATTGGATTAAACCTACTACTCCTATATTCGAATTAATTGCTATTACTACTGCTACATCTGTTTAAAACTATCACTCCTGCATTTGAGATATTGATTAAAATTACAAAAGCTATAACTGATATGTTATAACCAAGATTGTACTTAGAAATCCATCAATGCAATTTTACTATTTCATATTTAATATTTTATGTTGGCCAACAATGTATTAACTCCTATTATTATTGCTTTTGAGAATGAATGCCAGAAGAGGCAAAAGTCAAAACATTTGAACTGAGGTTTACTTACCATTATCTGGAAGGAAGAGAGTTTTAAAGGCAAGACAAGATCTAAGGATACCAATTTATTGGGTAAGTAGATGCAGTTTATCAGGCTGTTATTTTACTTTTGCTTAGATCACTTTATTTATATAAAGTATGCCTTAATAGGCAGAGTTCCTGTTAATTATTAATTAAATTTTATAAATTTAAAGGTTCATAGCCACATTTGGCCTTTGTCACAATATGGAAAGAATCACAATTTTGAGGCAACTTTTTAATCATTTCTTGTAAGTTGTGCATCATATATATAACATCAAATATTTCCAAAAATATAGATTTAGGAAGTTGGTTTTTTGAAAGTACCAACTTTTAAAAGGCTCCCATTTATTTTTTCAGCTGGGAGCTTGTTACTGCTGTGATAGAGCTGGGTTGGCTTGAGGCTGGAAGCATCTTTCAACATCCCTTTATTTATATATTTATTCTCCTTGAAACTAAAAATATAATATAAAATATTCATTAATAATATTAAAAGTAAAGTTTTTCCTTTTTTTTATTGTCTTTATATTTAAATATTTTTATGCAGAGTAATCAAGATTATTATTTCCTGATAATTTTTTGTATATGAAACCCTCAGTAGGATTTTCAATTATTTCAATTTTCAATTTCTTGATTTTTTTGTATAAATGCTCCTCTCAATGGCTCAAAATGTGTTTATTCTTACATGGTTATTATCCCGTTTAGAAATGTTTGACGTTTTTCTTTTGCTGTATTCTC
>JABUQX010028758.1:20000-25000 GCA_015478945.1 Trachelipus rathkii | reverse complement strand
TATTACGTATATTATTTAACAATAATTTTTTTTTTTTATTATTATTGATTTTTACATTTTCTTATGTGAATTTACCAGGATTCAAAAATGTATTCCTTTTTCCTGTATGCTATTTTAGTTTTTTAAATTTTTTTTTTTTTTTTTTTTTTTTTTTTTTTTTTTTTTTTTTTTTTTTTTTTAAACATTTCCAGGGCAAACTTTTGACCAGTATTCCAGCAATGTATTCGTTTTACTGTAGCATTAATAGTTTTTAAGATACATATGACGTTTACCCCGCCTGACTATATATATATATATATATATATAATAATATTTATATATATATATATATATATATTATATATATATATATATTATATATATATATATATATATATATATATATATATAATATTATATATATATATATATATATATAATATATATATATATATATATATATATATAGATGCGTGTACATTTTTTTAATGCTCACAGTTTGTAACTAGAGAACGGCAGGTCCAACAGTAAAACAAATTATATATTTGAATCAGCCGAAATTCTAAGGAGGGGAAGTTAACTTTTTTTTTTTTTTTTAACTTAAAGAATACCCCAGGGTAAAACCGCAAAGGATGCAGGAGTCGCGGGTCTCTCGGCCTCCCGGTGGGCGACGGGGGACTAATCCCCCCTCCGGGATGGTCTCGGAACCCCCCGCTCTTTGGTCTTTGGGTGTCGCGGGGGTTCCTCCGACCATCCCCTCCGGGGTATGAAACGTCCCCCCCTCTGTCCCCCGTCGCTCGAGCCCCCTAAATTTGTTGAAATAATTTTGTTTTGTTTTTGGAAATTTTAAGTTTTTTTTTAGGGGCCGAGCGACGGGGGAACAAGGGGTGGATGTTCATACCGGAGGGGAATGGGTTCGGAGGAAACCCCGCGACCCAACCAGGACCAAAGAGCGGGGGTTTCCGGAGACCATCCCCGAGGGGGGATTAGTTCCCCCCGTCGTCCACCCGGAGGCCGAGAGACCCGACTCCCTGCCATCTTTGCGGTTTACCCTAGGGTACATTCCTTTAGTAAAAAAAAAAAATTTACTTTCAAAAAAAAAAGAAAAAAAAAAAGCTAAGTTCCATCTTTAGTTAAAATTTTCGTTTATTCAAAATATATAATTTGTTTTACTGTATGACCTGCCGTTCTCTAAGCTACATACTGTGAGCATTAAAAAATCTGACCATCTATTATATCATATATTATATATATATATATATATTTATATATATAATATATAATATATATATAATATATAATATATATATATATATATATATATATATATATATATATAGTATATAATATATATATAAACTAAAAAATTAAATAAAATGAATTGGCAAATAAATCAATTTGAAGCTCCAAAAATAAAAAAAGTAAGTTCTTTTTATAGCAAATCGAATGTGTTTATTTAATTTTGCTATAAAAATTATTACCAACCTTTCCAATACTAAATTCATTTTGCAGGAGCATGGTTTACTTAGGTCCTACATATATATATATATATATATAGAATATATATATATATTATATATATATATAATATATATATATTATATAATATATATATATATATATAGTATATATATTATATATATATATATATAAAATATATATATATAGTATTATATATATATATATGATATATATTAGATATATACTATATATATATATATTATATATATATATATATATATATATATATATATATATATATAATATATATATAATATAGTATATATATGTATGTATATATAATAATATAATAATATATATATTATTATATATATATATAAATATATATATATATATATAATATATATATAGATATATATATATATATATATATATATATATATATAATATATATATATATGACTATTATATATATATATTATATATTAAAAAAAATCAATACAATTAAAATATTAGTGTATATTTTTATTTATCATTAAAATAAAAAAAATGGTATCAATATTTTAAACATTTTATTATATTGAATAAAATGTGAAGCAACAAAAAAAAATTTTTTTTATAATACTTTATATTATTGTTCTCTAAACAAAAGCCCTCTCAACGAAACTGCCTTAACGGTATCGGACAATATTAAATAATTATAGAGAAGAATTGTTTAACACGGATTTTTTTGGAGTTCGGAGGAAGCCAGAAATTTTTCAAAAATGAAAAATTGTATTAAAAATAATAATAATAGAAAAAATAATATTAATTTATTTTTCATACGAATAAGGTCATTGGTCTTTATTATTATTTTATTATTTTGAAGCAATATTTTTGAAAGGGTTGGAATTCTATACAGTGGTCCCTCGTAGAAAGCTGGGTTAGGTTCCTCACCCCCCGCGTTATAGGCGACATCGCGTATAACTTTAACCCCCCTGAAAAATCATTAATTTTAAAATTTTTACCTTTGTATAAGATGAATAAAATATAGCAGTATTTTATTTATCAATAGAATAAATTTTCAGATATAATGTAATTTACAGTACAGTATATAAACATATTTTATTGACTAGTTAGTTAGTAGGATATTTATTACATTACAATACAGTACTGTACATATCTTAAATTGAACAAAAAAGGTGTTTTTAAATTTAAAAAAATAGAATTTTAATTTTATTTTTGCAATTTTAACTTTAATTTTTATCTTTTTAACATTTTTTTGTATTTTTGTAATTTTAATTTTTCTCTTTATTATCTTTTTACCAACCGCGGTATAGCAAGACCGCGTTCTATAAGACCGCGTTGTACGAGGGACGACTGTATTGTCAATTAATTTATATTTTTTGTCATCTTCGTCTTTGAAAATAAATCATTTTATATAAATAAGTTAAAAATAATTCAATTAATTTAAAAAATCAAAATATTTTGGAAAAAGTTCTAGCAGAAACTAATTTAGAGCTTCACAACTAAAAACAACATAGTTTAAAATAAAATTAAAAATAAAGTTCAAACTATTTAATAATAATAATAATAATAATAATAATAATAATAATAATAATAATAATAATAATAATAATAATAATAATAATAATAATAATAATAATAATAATAATAATAATATTTACATAATTTCTAATTAATAATATAATAACTTAATAATAATAAAAATTAATAATAATAGTAAGCTAATAATAATATTTTTTTTTTTTTTTTTTATAATAATAATAATAATAGTAATAATAATAATAATAATAATAATAATTATTATTATTATCTATTATTATTATTATTATTATCTTCTATCTTTCGGCGAAATTGTATGAATCGTATGTGTACATGGAATGTCAGAGGAATAAATGTTGAGGAGAAGAGGAGAGAGGTGATGGATGTATTTAGAAAGGGAAAATTTGATTTGCTCGCTGTGACTGAAACAAAGATGAAAGGAAAAGGTGAAGTTAAGTGGTGTGGTGTGAAATGTGTGCGTGCTGGTGTGGAAGAGAAATGAGAGAGGGAGAGAAGGAGTTGCAATTTTGAATGAGTGACCTGTGGTACAAAGCTATGGTAGACTTTGTGTGTGTGAGTCCTAGAATTCTAATGGTTAAAATTTAAGTTGAAAAAGGTCAAGTATGTGTGGGTGGTTGTGTCGTATGGTCCATCTGAGGGAAATGTTGAAGAGAGGACGATTTTTTGGGAAAAATCTGAATGATGCTCTGGATTGGGGTAAGTAGAGCTTCAGATTGGATAGTTTGGGCGGACCTGAATGCGTTGGAAGGTGATCAAAAAGGATGGTATAACAGGTGTTTTGGTGTGGCGGGAGAAAATGAGAAATGGTAGGGAAGGTGATTGATTTCTGTGAAGAGAGAGGTATGTGTGTAAGTAATACTTTCTTTAAACACAAGAGTATCCATAAGTATACTAGAGTTGGTGTAGGTAGAGATGGTATCGAAGTGAAAAGTATGATTGATTTTGTGTTGGTGAAGAAGGAAGATGTTGCAAAGTATGTGTTCGATGTTAAATCAGTGAGGGGTTAGGAATGGAATATCGATCATTATGTTGTTCTATGTAAAAATTAATGTTAGTGGGGGCTGGATGCGAGGGAGGAAGGTTGATACGAAAGGAAGAGGTAAAATTAGAGTGAGAAAGTAATGTGAGCAAGACAATAAGGATAAGTATATAAGAGCGGCGCTCCCTAGTAAATCGGTTGAATGTGAACAAGTTGATACTGAACAAATCTTGGGGCAAATGAAGGAAGCAATTGTTAGTAGTGCAAAGGAAGTGTGTGGATGTGCTAAAGTAGGAAGTAAGAATGTTAACAGCGAATGGGGGAATGAAGAGGTGATTGAAAGCGGTTAAAGGTAAAAAAGAAGCGTGGTTGGATGTACTAAAAGCAAATGATGAAGTTTCAAAGAAAGATGCTTGGAATTATATTAAGGAGGAAAAAAGAAATACTAAAAAGTGCATACGTAGAAGAAAAAAAGAGGTAAATGAACATTTGGAAGGAGGTATGAATGAGGACATACAAGGGAATAGGAGCTCTTCTGGAAGGAAGAGCGAAGGTTAAGAATGAGAATAAGGGGAATGCTGCTTAGAATAATTGAATAGGGATGGTGCTTTTGTAACTCATGAAATGGAATGTGAGGGGAGTGTGGAAGAAACACTTCGAAAATCTGCACATATTAACAGTAATGATGGTGTTAGTGAATGTGTGTGGTTTTGATGGTGCAGAAGGAATAGGTATTTTTGGGGATGAGGGTTATGAGTAAGGAGGAGGTAATGCGTAGAGCTGAGAAGTGAAGAATAGGCTAAATCTGCAGGGTATAAGATGAAATTACCTAGTGAAATTGATCAAAGAACGGAGGCGAGATGTGCTGATTGATTGGATTTGGAAGTTGTGTAATAAGCGTTTATGGAGAGTGTATAGTTCCAAGGGATTGGAGGAGAGCGGTAATAGTACCCTTATATAAGCGTAAGGGAGAAAGGCGAATGTAGAAATTATAGGGGAATAAGTTTATTGGAGT
>JABUQX010028758.1:7500-15000 GCA_015478945.1 Trachelipus rathkii | reverse complement strand
CTTATTGAAATTCAATCCGCTACAATATATTGAGAACTTTTTAAGAAGATGCACTGTTCAGTTGGTGGATCAGACTAAAAAAAAAACTAAAAATCCTGACATAACTACAATTACATCAAATGCATTTTTTACATTTGGATCAATATCCCTATGCGAACAAACTATTTCTGTCAAGGTTGATCTTGAAGCGTAAAAAAGAAAGACATTAATCCTAGAACCAGATCCGAGGAAGGGACCTATACCCTAGTGGTCGACAGGAAAATAGGTCGAAATTTGTATAAAAAAAAAAAAAAAAAAAAAAAAAAAAAAATCTTGTTATTTAGAGTTTCTCTAACGAATACAATAAAGCTTAACCTATCTTAACTTAACCTAACATAATTTAACCTAACCTAACCTAACTTTACTTAACCTAACTTAACTTAACCTAACCTAACCTAACCTAACCTATCCTAACGCCTGCGCTTGGCTGTACAGGAATTTTTTTTAATTTTGTGTCGACCCACCCATTTTCCTCTCGACCATTTGGGATATTCCCCGATCCAAGCATTTTAGCCACGATTTTCAGAATTTGTGAAGACTTTTCAAGTACACCCTTAGCATTAATTTTATTCTAGCAAGCAAATACTTTTAGGATTTTTAAACATTTTTTGCATAGTCTATTACTAATTATATATATATATATATATATATATATATATATATATATATATATATATATATATATATATATATATATATATATATATATATATATATATATATATATATATATATATATATATATATATATATATATATATATATATATATATATATATATATATTTTTATATATAGAGTTATATATATATATATCTATATATATATATATATATATATATATATATATATATATATATATATATATATATATATATATATATATATATATATATATATATATATATATTTCATATTTATAACATTTGTCTATGGACATAATTATCAATTCTAGCGAGACCAACCGATTTTCGTCAAATTTCATGAAACTTAATATGAAATATTTGAAGTCATCTGTAGAGAAAGAATAGCGTAAAAAAATAATAAAATCAATAAATTACCTTGAAAATGGTTGTAAAGTGTCCAAACTTCGTATTTAAAGTTCAATTTCTGCGAGATGATTCATTTTTTTTTTAATTATTTTATGAGGTTGAAATAATACTTTATTTTTCCAGCAATCACAGGTCGGAGGGTAGACAAATGTTCTTGTGCCATGCTTTCGTTTACCACTAAAAGTTAATATAAATAATATTCCCTAATGATCAATAGCAAAATACATTAATAATAATAATAATAATAATAATAATAATAATAATAATAATAATAATAATAATAATAATAATAATAATAATAATAATAATAATAATAATAATAATAATAATAATAATAATAATAGTAATAATAATTTAAATAAAAATAACCCATTCCTATGGCAATACGTGAATTACTTGTATATATATATATATATATATATATATATATTAGTTATAGAGATATATAGTGAGAGATATACATATATATATATATAAATATATATATATATATATATATATATATATATATATATATATATATATATATATATATATATATATATATATATATATATATATATATAACATAAATTTCTAAATACAACAAATTTATATATATATATATATATATATATATATATATATATATATATATATATATATATATATATATATATATATATATAAAGAGAGAGAGAGAGAGAGAGTCTGCGTGGCAAGGCCCGGCCCGGGTTCGATCCCTAGTCCAAATCCTAGGTAGAAATTACCTAGAGAAGTTCCCCTCCTTGAATAGGGCTATGCCCGTGAGGTGTGAACTTTATATATATATATATATATATATATATATATATATATATATATATATATTATAAATTTTTATATAAATATATATATATATATATATATATATATATATATATAGTATAGATATATATATATATCTATCTTTATATATATTATATATATATATATATATATATATATATATATATATATATATATATATATATATATATATATATATATATATATATATATATATATATATATATATATATATATATGATGTGGCTGGAGTACTGGTAGAGTTATTTCTTTTCTCCTCCACATCACAGGTAGTATTGATGGTGTTCTTTTGATAGCCCCTCGTATTAAACTTTGTTTATACGTTGAGAGACCTAGGTATCTACAGGTACTCGGGTATACACCTTTCTCTGCTGAAGCCGCCTTCGTCACCAAGTTCAAGAGGCTATATGAGACGCTTTGATTGGTACTTCGAGGCAAATGAACCCTTTTTAAAACATTTCTATAGGTAGGGAATAAGACTCAGTTTTGGTCCTGAAAGTTCTTTTATTAAAATAATCTGTTCAGTTATAAGAAAACCTTTCGCTGACCTAAAGTTAAGCATAATAATCAATTTATAATTGATTAGAATTTTATTATACCTGAATCTCTTGTACACCTACAACTAAGTTCAGTTTCTTTCACATTCGAAACTTTAAAAAGCCCGCTCAAAGCAAAAGAACCGCGTAAATGCATTTTAATAACCTAGGTCCTAGACTTAAATTTAAATACAAGAAAAACGATAATTTTTATAGAATAGGATACAAAATGCAATATTATACTATAATTTACACAATCTATCAAATATCGTGGTGTAAAAAATCATCTAATACAATAAATGCATTTTTGCATCTTCCAGAGAGAGAGAGAGAGAGAGAGAGAGAGAGAGAGAGAGAGAGAGAGAGAGAGAGAGAGAGAGAGAGAGAGAGAGAGAGAGAGAGAGAGAGAGAGAGAGTATAATAGCGCTCAAAATCGTACCATTTTCATTAGAAACAAATTATTTTCACAAATAAGGCATACAAAATGCTAAAATAACAAAAATTACATTATTCAGTACTACATTACCATATCAAAACAATAAAAACATATTTACAATTATCATTAATCCAAATAAATAAATAAAAAATATTTACTATATAAGCATATTTTCTTTGAATAGTTGGTTAAAGAAAACGTAATATGTTTTATGGGTAACACACTACATTTTACTTTCGCCCCTAAAAGTGGAGCTTATTTTTACACCAAAATTTATATACTAAAATCATTAAATATTATTTAAATATAATCACTTTGAAACGTTTATTATTAAACTTAAAACGGAAATGCACTCTTTTTACACAACTCACTTTTTAAACAAATGCACTAATAAAAGCGCACTTTCTAACTGGATTACGTCGAGACACTAAAGCTGGTTCCTGCTGGTCAGTAGATGACGTGACCGTTTGGTTCGGCGAATCATCATCCGATTGAGGAACCATCTGCGAAGGCGAATTACTCGCCGGTAAGGGAACCATCTGGGAGCAAAACTTAACTCGGCCGGTAAAGGAACCATCTGCGAAGGCGAATTACCCGCCGGTAAAGGAACCATCTGGGAAGGCGAATTACCAGCCGGGAAAGGAACCATCGGTGAAGGCGAAACACGGACCAATCGAAACGACATCCGTCCGTCCATCAGGAAGTTGTATCTTGTAGCATTGATCAATCCTTTTAAGAACCTTGTAAGAGGGCCAGAATAAGGTGCTTCCAAACTCTTTCCGAATGCGATCGACACGAAGAAAGACATGGGTACAGGTTTGAAGTTCGGCAGGAATGTATGATGAAGCACTGGAGGGATGAAGAGGTGGTAGCTGTCGGAAATCCAATTGTTTCATGTGAGCCATAAATTTTCTCATGAAGTCGTTGCAAGAATCTCTATTTTTAGGTGCTTGAAGAAGTTCCAAAGAACACAGAAGCGTTTTTCCGGTTACTGCTTGAAAAGGAGAAAATCCGGAGTCATCAAGAATGCAGCGAAGACTTAGCATGATGACTGGAAGAGATAGAACCAGTTTTGTTTTCGCGCCATGATAGCACTCTTCAGTGATCGATGAAACCTTTCGATTTGACCATTTGCTGAAGGGTGGTAAGCGCTTCCGGAGCCTGTGAAATCCAATCAAGTGTGATAGCTCGGTGAAGAATTCACCTTCAAATTGTGGTCCTCTATCTGAGATTACATAGAGCGGAATTCCAAATCTTGATATCCACTGCATGAAAGCAAACGCGACGGATTTTGAAGTCGTATTCACTAGAGGAATTGCTTCTGTCCACTTAGTGTTCTTGTCAATGCACGTGAGTAGATATCTGAAGACTGTAGCTGAAATATCAGTCAAGGAAGGGTGAGGTCCCACGATGTCTATATGTACTGTTTCAAAACGTTGTGATGGGATTTCCATGGGAGCAATAGGTGGTTTAGTATGACGTTGAATCTTTGAAAGTTGGCACTGCTGACAAGAGCGAACCAAAATTCTGATGTCACGATCAATATTAGGCCAGTGATATAGGCTGTTTTCCCTGAGAGGAAGTTGGGTAACCATTTCTTTAAATCAGTGGGGATGTTTGATTGTATTATTTTGTGGATTAGATTGTGTCTTGGGACTGTATCAAAGGCTTTGTTTATGTCGATTGCTACAAGTAGTGTTTTGTGTGGGGGCCTGAGATTTAAGCTATTTATTATTGGTTGACTGGTGTTTGTGAGAGCAGTTGTGGTTGAGTGGTTTTGCTGGAAACCGTGTTGAAACGTTTGTTTGGGGATGTGTGGTATAATTATATTAAAAATATTTTTATATAAGTTTACATAGTGTGGATAGCAGTGAAATTGGGTGATAGGTCCTAAAACCAAAACTAAAACAAGGTTAAGACTTCAAACCCTATATATATATATATATATATATATATATATATATATATATATATATATATATATATATATATATATATATATATATATATATATATATATATATATATATATATATATATATATATATATATATATATATATATTTTATTTTTTTCTATTTTCTAGGGAACATCAATTTAAAGATGAACAGGAAGACAAACACCAAGGAGAGTGCCATAGTTTATTAAGGACGTTTCGCGCTATAGCTAAGCGCATCATCAGCTCTAAGTAAATAATAAATTATAAATAAACAATGTCTACAATATTTGCGATTATATAAAATATATAAAATATAAAATTATAAACATATAAAAATATATAAAAATTACAAAAATTAAATCTATTAATAACCTCGTTTTACTAACCTTACATAACTGGATCAACCAAAAGAATGAATGAACAAGATAAGATCGGAACACTATTTATACCAAAATTATACATAGAATGGTTGGTTGTTTGGGACTTACTAAACTTAAAAATCAGTATTTATAACAGTATAATAAAATGAAAATTTTAAAAGATATATAATGAAAATTATTACAATTAAAATAAATTAAGTTTGATTGAAGATAAATCAGAGTTGAGTTCAGGTTCCAATTCATGAATGTAGAGGCTCTCCAAGATTTTCCTGTCGCGAGAATCAGTGATGGAGGCAAGAATCGAGAAGTCATTGGTAGTGATGGGGTGGTCTTTATCATGGCTAAGGCAACGTATAGATGAAAACTCAGGCCAGACAGAGGAAGATTGGTGCGAAAAGAAAAACCCTTGTGTTTGGCAATTCTGATGCAAAATTGAAGGACTGTCTGGCCTACATAGCGGGCATTACAGCCAGCACACTTATACAAGTAGACTATCGAGGAGTGCAACTCTTTAGGGATTAAATCTTTGGATCTGAAAAAGTTACTAAGTTTGAAGTTATTAGTAGGAATGAAAATAAAGGTGGCAAAACAACCAAAATGAAGAAAAGGAAAAAACTACAATAAAAACTTGTAATGTGAAAATTCAAGAAAAAGAGTAATTCTCAAACAAACGAACATTATCGATACTGGATTTCATCATTCTCAATTAATTTTGGATTATGGCCTGAAACTTATTTTGAATTCACTACGAATCTTCAGGCTCCTTTTCAAATTCTAAATGGTTCAGTGCCGTCTCCCATTTTTAATATATCCTGTACTTACAAAAGAAAAATTTACAATCGCAAAAACCGAATACTCTTTTCAAAACTGGTATCATTCGACTTTCTAGATCCCTCCTGGTCGTCACCTCTTCATCTCGTTCCTAAAATGCTCCAGTTGAATGACGTCCATGTGGTGATTGTAGAACCTTAAATTCTATACCAAACCAGAATCGCAACAAGTTCTTTTTCAAGATCTCCATAAGTATGTCTCATCCAAGTGTCAAAGCTTCTCTTCGAAATTTTTGGCCCATATGGATCAAGATATTCACGTATGGACTTAATCTTCTCACCAATGTCAAAATTCCAAGATTCATCGTCAAGTGACATTCTCCAAGCAACTTAATCTTCTCACCAATGTCAAAATTCCACGATTTATCTTCAAATGACATTCTTCAAACAAACTTGTGTGCGATATATTTAATATTATGTATAACATTTTGTATTTTCAGCATTCAAATATCTGTATGTATTATTATATGCTTATATTTGAATGTTCCTTTCATTTTATGCATAACATTTTAAATTTTGTATACCATTTTGTATTTTGTAATCGCACGTATTCAAATATTTGTATGTATGCTTAGATCTTTGGATGTAATCAGATATGCTTAAATTTGAATATACTTTGCATTTCATGTATAATATTTTTTGCATTCAAATGTTTGTATGTGTGCTTATATCTAACGGATATAATCAGATATGCTTGCATTTGAATGTACTTTTACTTTATGTATTTTATTTATTATTCTTTTTACCTCATTGAAATGTTTGTATGCCTTTTCGAATGCACCCAAATATATATGCATTTGAATGATGGTTATCTTTTATGTATTATATAACTATTATAATATACCTTATCACTCCGTGTTTAGCATGGGAAGTGATTTAGTGTCCTAAGTATTTGTATTTGTAAAAATTATGAATTGTATTTATGTTCGTATTATGCCAAGATTTGCGTAAGCAAAATATTGACATAAGTACGAACGAAATTATATATAAAGGCTTTTCCTTGCCTTGTTGAGTAGTCTCAAGTCTCGCCTCGCCTCTCGTCTCGATTATTCTCTTCGACTCACTTCGCTTCATCTCTCACAAGAAAATCAAGATACAAGAAATTCCAATCTCAGCAAGTGAGGTAAAACTTAAGGCTAAGGCTGCAACTGCAAAAACAGACTCACAAAGATTTAAGGAACAAAATTTTAGAAAGGACGAAAATGCCGACCAAACCCAAGAAGAGAGAGAGAGAGAGAGAGAGAGAGAGAGAGGAGAGAGAGAGAGAGAGAGAGAGAGAGAGAGAGAGAGAGAGAGAGAGAGAGAGAGAGAGAGAGAGAATACCTCAATCAAAAGGAATCCTTGTTGTTACTTATTAAATGAACTATCATTTATTTCACATATTTTAAATCTCCCTCTAATAAATATATAGGCCTTCACGAAATAACAAGAAACAATCTCCAAAAAAGAAGCATATATATA
>JABUQX010028758.1:0-2500 GCA_015478945.1 Trachelipus rathkii | reverse complement strand
AGGAAACTGAAATAAATATATATTTAATAGGAAACTACTTTGAAAAGTGTCCTAATTATTATTACAGTCGTCCCTCGTAGAACGCGGTCTTATAGAACGCGGTTGGTAAAAGATCATAAAAAGAAAAATTACAATTACAAAAATACGAAAATAAAATTTAAACTCTGTAATACATACATATGCATCAAAAGCGTCAATTACCGATAACGATCTATTTCTCAAAAAACCAGCCAATGCAATCTACAGATTTGGAACCACCTTCATCTCCAACTCCTCTCCTTCAACTTCATTTACACTTTGAAAGAAAATATTTTTGTGCGCAACTGGATGAGCTTTAAAATTTTATATTACAGTACTTAGGCTATTCACTTAAATATGAAAAAAAATTATCAAATTTATAAAGGTTTATACATTGTATATTTTTTTCATTTAAAAACTTTTTTTTGTTCAATTTAAGATATGTACAGTACTGTACATTAATGTAATAAATATTCAACTAATTAACTAGTCAATTAAATGTTTATACACTGTACTGTAAATAACATTATATCTGCAAATTTATTCAATTATTATTATTTAAGGATAAATAAAATACTGCTGCTATTTTATTCCCCTTATACATAGGTAAAAATTTTAAAATCAATGATTTTTCATGGAGGTTAAAGTTATACGCGATGTCGCCTATAACGCGGGAGGTCAGGAACCTAACCCCTGCGTTCTACGAGGGACGCCTGTATTATTATTGAAATTTAATATGAATTTGATTCTTTTTCTAAGTTTTTTATTTTTATTCGTTTTATTTCAATTATTATAATTTTTGGGAGTGAAATTATGAAATTTTTATTACTTGTTACCAAGATTTCTACATTTAATACCTATTTATCTAACTTTCGCTTTAAATAAACTTCTTTTAAAAGTCTCGCAATTTTTTGCCCCCATTCTACTATTTCACACACACACACACATATATATATATATATATATATATATATATATATATATATATATATATATATATATATATATATATATATATATATATATATATATATATATATATATATATATATATATATATATATATATATATATATATAAGATTGCTAGCAAATTTAAAAAGGAAAACAATTATTTTAAATTATCACAATGGATAAATTTGTAATTAAGAGGCCTCGCCTTAGTGATAATTATAATTACTCTTTGACTGAACAAACCACTGACACATTGAATGATGGTACTGGTTCATATTTTAGTGTTAATGCAAATGGCAGTGCTAATGCCGTCCCGAGTATTGTCGGTACCTGTATTAATCATATGAATGAAGCTTCCGCATCTGCCGTAGAACCAACTGTTGAAAATCGTTGTTTGGATATTGGAAATTACAAAATAGAATTACTAACAATCTAAAATTTGATTTATTAACAAATCCATGCAAACCACTAAAGCACAACTAAACCACAACTTTAAGCAAGATATCACAGGATGCAAAAGGTTTTCCTTTACGATTGGCTAAATCAATACAATTCGTTGTTAGTATATTCAAAAAAATTAAAAGGACCCTTCTGTAAATTATGCGTGTTATTTAGGCCTTGCGTCAAAAGAGGGTCTTTGGGTTCATTTATTGTCAACCAATCTTAAAATATAAAGACTTTCACTCACATGCAAGAAACCATGTTAATTCTCAGTGGCATATATGCTGCTGTAGCAGGGAGAAATTTTGAACAAATAATTTTAAATAAACGTGTTAATGTTTTTGAACAATTAAATAATGCTTAACATTTAATTATCGAAAAAAATAGTTGTTGCCAATAATTTCAACTTTGATCTTCTGTGGAACCCATGATCTAGCTGTTCGAGGCAGTACTGCAGATACGGGTAATTTTTCGGATTTGTTAAAATTCAGAGTTGAAGCTGGTGATGATGTGCTTACTGAGCATTTACAATCAAGTGGAGGTAATCAAAAATAAACATCACATGCAGAATAAGTTCATATCCATATGTGGGAACCTAATTTGTAAAAACATTGTGGAGGAAGTGAACGATAGTGAATACTTTTCACTTTTAGCAGATGAAACAGCAGACATTTCTGGGGTGGAGGAGCTGTCAATTAGCGTTCGTTTCGTTTATAAGGAGTTGAAAGTTAGAGAAGAATTTTTAGGTTTTACTCCGTTGAAAAAATTAAAAGCTGAAGATATAGCAGAAGTCATTTTATTGTCTACCAGAGAAGCTTACAATTTAAATATGAATAAAGTAGTTGAACTTGGATTTGATGGATGGTCAACCATGGCTGGAAAAGAAAATGGAGTACAGAAAATAATAAGAAATCAATATCAATCGCTTAAATTTAGTTGTTAATGACTTGAATCTTGTTCCCGAATTTCGAAATACTGTGGTCACAGTGAAAGAAGTTATAAGATTTTTTCGTGAAAGCCCATTGCGTAGGAAACTGATAATGAATATACCAATGCTATGCGAAACAAAATGGTCCTCAAACCACAAG
>JABUQX010028757.1:17500-39999 GCA_015478945.1 Trachelipus rathkii | reverse complement strand
GTATTATGAAGTAGGTTATATATATATATATAATATATCATATATATATAATATATAATATATATGATAATATATATATATATATATATATAATATAATATATATATTATATATATAATATTATATATATATATATATATATATATATATATATATATATATATATATATATTATAGTATATACCACTTTGAATCAACCTATTCTACCTAATCGGCCATTATATACCGTAAAGTTAGAATACACATTTACCTCTCTATATAAGTATTACTATTAACTATCATACGCACACTATTTCATATCCGGATACGATCATTGAATTCTCCGCACTGAAGCCTATGCACTTTAACAATCTGAATCCAAGACTCATACGCCATTCTATAATACCTTGGTCTGAATGCTAGTCCCCATCCAGCTTAATGAACTGTCCCTCTATACAACAGACAGCACATGCTAAAAGCACGTTTTATATAGAATCTAACTAATGACCCTCTGCTGGACTCTAATGACCATAATGAAAATACGATACGATCATATATCGACTCTATATTACACTCACAATTGGCTCCTTATATGCTCACTCGTGTGTTCCTGTTCATACCATTCCCCATGGAGGCAATACTGTATGAAGCGCTTCTAAGGCGCGACATCAGACACCCTAACATCAGGGCCACTACACACGCATTTACAAATTACACCTACGCATGAATTTGCTCCACCCCAGTTCTACTAATTTCCTAACCAACCTGCTATATCTACAACACGCCTCTCACAGCGTATATATAATATATATATATATATATATATATATATATAATATATAATATATATTATATATATAAATATTATATATTATATACTATATATATATATATAATACCCTACTATAATAATATACTAATAATATACATACTAATAATCAAATATATAGCTAATATACTATATAAAATATAATCTATAGCTATACTCTATATATCATATAATTATATTATTCAATAATAATGATCTAGGCATTGAAATTCACACTTCAGTCTATCCTAAAAGGAGGGTTAATTAATAAGTACTTTCACTCGTAGTGCTTTATTATGACAATTTATGATACGGCGACAATGACAGATAGGATTTGCAATCAACTTAATGTAAATGATGGTAATTCTATGCAACAAAATGTCGTACGAAAACTATTGATTAACAAACACATTAACTAACAAATAAAAGTGGCAAGAATTCACCCTTAAATCTAACAATGACCTGTTATCAGCGCGGATGGTCGGACTGATTACCCTCCCTCTATCGTCAGGAGCATATCAAAAGGACTGACTTCGAGTTAGGCTTGGCATATGTCCCTGGGGCAACTGCCGCCAAGCTTTCGCTCTTTGTTGCCGTTCTCTTCTTGAGAGAAAGAAAAGAGGCGCCGAAAATACTTTAGTCTTTAAATAATAGATAACGGTATACAATATGGAGGCTTCACCAAGAGATTGATGGTATGTATGCATGAGAACCGGCAAATTAGCCTCTTACAGTTGCATACCTTCTAATGACAACAATGCATGCTTTGTCTTACAAAGATTCCCTATCAATTTTCACCTTAGAAACTGGTGACCTTGGGGACGACGACAACTACCTACAACACCACACAAACATCGTCCATCACGCCAACACAACACATAACCTTAAACTAACAGCAGTGCACAACCTGCACACACAAACAACAAGCCAATTGACGAGGAAAAAAAAATTACTGTTCTCACAACGCACGATGACGCGTGTAGTTCTCAAAAAATGTGATAGTTTCACAAGTTTTTTTTCTATAACCCAGCTTCTGACAATTAAAAATTAACATAATGGAGGAAAGAGGAAGGAAAAGATTGGAAGCACTAATTTGAGAAAGAGAAAGAAAACCTTATAAAAATAAGAGCTCGTATAGCGACATGTTTAATTACATAGTAACCTTCGTCAGAGATACTGGTTTTCTCTGTATTTTTTTTCAATCTTCTAACCCTTTTCTTATCGTTCCGTTCGGTTCTCGTCTTGAACTTACTTTCAATGTCACACTCTCAGAGGTGAAACTAATGTCTCCACCGTTTGATTGTTTGCAATGGAACCTATCCGGTAAGAGGGTTTCTTATTAACCTTGCGTTTTCAAATGCAGTTAAGATCCAATCATTTCACACCTGTGAATCTTCCCTTGAACGGTTGAGTTCAAAATGATATTCCATTTCTGCTTTCTCCTATGTTTTATTATCACTTCTATTTTGATTATTTCATTCGAAGGTCATTTTCATAGTAACCATGTTTGTAGGTTGGGAGTGCGAGAACTGTTGTTGTTGTTGGCCGATAGATGGCGCTTTCTGGGTGACAGGCAAGGAGAGATTTTGGTTGCTCCAGTCGAAGGTCGTTTGGAAGCTTTGCTCTGATTGGTCAGTTCGCTGATGGGAGGACCAATCACAGTGTTCGTATGAGAAAGCGTGGTTTTTGGTTTGCTTTTAAAGGAACGATTGTCCCTGTAAATAGAGAGAGTTTTGCCTTCTGAGGTGCATTCTTTTCTTTTTGTGGATATTTCTACTTTTAATATTTTTCTGATTATCTTAACATTAAGAGAAAGATTTTGACTACGAGTAAGGTATTAAAAAGAAAAAGAAAATGAGTCTTAATATTATCATGCGGCATAATCTGAATTATACATTTATAAATTTTACGAGGAGCCTTTCGCTATACAGTTTAGAATTTGCATTTCTTCCTACGCTATATGCGCGTCGCTAGCTTTTATAGGAACATTTATATAGTTATAGCAAGTCTCGTTAGAGCTCTGTTGCTTTGACAAGGGTTTCTTTAATAAAATTTTAATCAGCTTTGATATAAAAAAAAATATATAATTTTCTCTAAAATATAGAATATCTTTTTATATGTAATTGATTTATGAAATGATATTAAAAATGTTTATTTTCCTCTATATAAAGTCAATATATTTTTAGAAACATTAGTAGGCCATTCCAATTCCGTTTTCTATTCGTTCGTGGGGTTGTACCAAGGTCTCTTTCCCGAACTTTTAAATTTTGAAAAGGCATTAAAATAGAATACATATTTTTCATTTAAACATACCGCTCACCGAAGAAAATTTTTAATTTTTAATAAGATCGTAATTATTCAATAATATAATAGTTATTTTTGGATGACTAATTATTGATGGGAAACAGATGATATTTTAATTTTTCATATGTTGTTATAAGAAAAAAGAAGATTTTGAAATTCTTGGAAACGTGGTAATTCGGCTGCTCCTTATCATGAATCAGAGCTTCCTCATACCCTTGCCTCCATAAATTCCTCTCTCTCCTCTTTTTTTTTTTTTTTTTTTTTTTTTTTTTTTTTTTTTTTTTTTGAAATTTATTTTTTTCTTTATACATCCCAGCGTAGATATTTACGGTTTAACCTTTTCCTAAACTCATTCCGCCATTTCCAACTCGTCAGCTGGGGCAACGGAACAGCCTATTCAAAAGTTTGCCGCGCGATCTCGCCAGAATGTACAGAATCATCTTTTAAAGAAAATTTTGTTTGATATATTTATCATTTTTATTTTAGTAACAATTTTTGATGAATTTTAATTGAATTTATTACTAAATTATGAAGTAACTTTCATTTTAAATTTATTATTTATTTATTTTGATCTTTACTAAATAATATTTTGGGCAGTTTGCATATTTATTTTATATAGCGCTAGATGGCAACTCAAAGGACGGAATTATTTTCTGTTTGAAATTTTTGGACTATTTGAAAAAATCTTTTCATGACTATCCTATAGTAATCATTATATATATATATAAATAAATGGATAATTGACATGCAACAATAGATAATAGAAATATAAGATAAAACACCTCACCAATTTTGGAAACTCTTTTAATTAACATTTGCCGATTTTGGCTTTTTCGGTAGTGTGATATTTTTATCACATTGGAATATTTTTAAATTTTTGTTACTATCGAAATTTTAGTTGTTAATTTTAACTCAAGATGGCGCATGCTATGCCATTTACATAGATTTTACGTTTGTCTTTTCACAGTATCACAATTTTTCACTTTATTGTCCATTTCCAATGTCTGCATATTTACCACCATCGTTTTTTTTTATTATTTTTATTTTTATTTTTACTATTATTATTCATATTATTCATATTATATTATTATTATTATATTATTATTATTATTTATTATTTATTATTATTATTATTATTATTAGTATTATTATTATTATTATTATTATTAATATTATTACTATTATTATTATTATTATTATTATTATTATTATTATTATTATTATTGGTATTTTTATTATTATTATTATTATTATTCTTAGTAGTAGTAGTAGTAGTAGTGGTTTTTGTAGTAGTAATAATTTCTTAACTTACTATTTTTGATTTCTGATTTTAAATTGTTTTTAATTTTATTCTTGAATATATTTATTTTGCACTAAAAAAAAGGAAAACGGGTTTACTGCGTGAAATTTTTAAAGTAATTTTCCACTACTTGGATGGGGGAAAGGGGGTTGGAGATTCTTGGGTGAGAGGCTGCTTTGTTTCTCTTGTACAGCGTAGCCTAAATTTTTCGAGTGTTGGCGGGATTGTTGTTGCCAGATGCTCGTTCTTTGTTTTTCTTTTATTTTCTAATTTTTGATTTCGTACAAGGCGTTGGCCATGTACGCAAGTGTGTGTATACTTACACAGGATGTGATTTTGTGGAGATGTTCGTATACCGCTGGAGGTAGACTTTTTAGAAAAAATTCTTTCACTAATGTTGGTTCTCTATTGAGGAGATTTTGCGCTGTTTCTTCGCCAATGGTCTCCCTTAGACGGGAGAGGAATTTTACTTGGATGACGTCACGTATGTTTTGTTCTTTTGATATTGAATAGGTTCTTTTGATTGTCTTCAATAATTCTTTATAGGTGTTATTTTTGATTGGCGTTTTGATAGTAGCTAATAAATGAATTGGGAGCAATGGTGCTATTAATCTTAATTTTTCTTGGTCACTTTTTATTTTATAAAGCTTAAAAAGATTGTTTACCGCTTTCAGCCAAATTTGAACGTCATTTTCGGTGAAGTCTGGGAGTTTGATGGGACACACAAATTTTCCTTTCGTCTGTTGAGTTGGTACGTAGGTCTTTCTGTTGGGAGGTTGGTTGCCTCCAATGGGGAGATCAGATGGTCTCCCGGTTTCTCCAAGAAGTTGAGGGAGTTGGGGGTTTGGAGACTTTCCCTCCTTTTTATTTAATTTTGGAGTTGGCTTCGCTTTGGTTCGAAAACTCAACTTTTTGTTTGGGATCATGTTTCTGTAGTCTTTGAGTCACTCTTAGGCGTTTGTGGATTAAGCCTAATATCAAGAGCTTGATTTTTGAACTCTAAACTTTTGAAGTAGCAACGGTTTTTGTGTTACTAACCGGAATGTTATAATAACGACTTTCTTTTCTTATTTTAAAATGAGATTAATAAGAAGCTTATTCTTCACGTTATTAATTTTGACTCAAATAATTTATTTAATTTTACCACATATCACTATTTTAGCACTGAAATAACGAGAAAGTAACCGATTTTTTTTTTTAATTTTTAACGTATCTGACTCCAACTTAGGGGTTTTCGCCCCCTGTCGCTCCTGGGTTCACCACAGATGTCTAGGCTGAAATCACTTCAGCTATCCTAAAAGGGGGGGTTAATTAAGAGTACTTTCCTCGTAGTGCTTTATTTGACAATAGTGATACGGACAATTGACAGATATGGTGATTGATCAATTAAGTAAATGAGGTAATTCTATGCACAAAATGTCGTTAGAAAATATGATAACACACACATATAACTAACAAATAAAAGTGGCAAGAATTCCTAATCTAAATGACCTGTTATCAGGAGGTCGGACTTGATACCTCCTCATCGTAGGAGCTATATCAAAAGACTGATCTCGAGTTAGCTTGGCATTGTCCCTTGTGGGCACTTGCCGCCAAGCTTCGCTCTTTGTTTGGCGTCTCTTTCTTGGAGAAGAAAAGAGGCGCGAAAATACTTTAGTTTTAAATAATAGATACGGTATACAAGTATGGAGGCTTCACCAGAGATTTGATGGTGTATGCATGAGACCGGCAAATTAGCCTCTTACAGCTGCATACCTTCTAATGACAATGCATGCTTTTGTCTTACAAAGATTCCCTATCAATTTTCACCTTATATATATATATATATATATATATATATATATATATATATATATATATATATATATATATATATATATATATATATATATATATATACTAAATAGATATTTATCTCTATTTTCTATATAGTATATATAGTATATATAAATATTAAATATATATATATATTATATATATATATTATATAATATATATAATATATATATTATAATATATATATATATATATATATATAATATATATATTATATATATATATGTATGTAATATATATATATATATATATATATATATATATATAATATATTATATATAATATTATATATATATATATATATATATATATATTATATATATATATTATATATATATATTATATATATATATATATATATATATATATATATATATATATATATATATATATATATATGTTATATTTTTATATATATATATATATATAATATATATATATATATATATATATATTATATATATATATATGATGCGGTTCATCCCACTCCATGTAGAATTCACCGGATGTTGTATTAAATGATACGCAGATTTCCATTAAATCTTTATTCCTACCATATCCATAAATCCACAAGTAAACATAGACAAAAAACTAGATGAAAAAACCCTAAATGAAAAAACCTGTAATAATAAAAACAAAGAAACATAGTATAAATCAACTGATCTTTAAAATAATAATTTTACTAAATATAATATCTTGATTAAAATTTAATTAGTGTTACATTTTTAAATATCTAAAAATTTACAAGAATATTATAATCTATATTTTTACCAAGATAAAAACATTGATTACAATATGATTATTAATTACATTAAAATATTTCTTTAATCATCGTTTACATAATTTTTAAAATGAATCTTACATCTTTAACATGTTTAGGCAAAAATATATATATATATTCAAATAAAATAATTACATAAATATAATTGCATTTTCATTTATCATTAATTATTAAAAAAATATACAAGGAATCTAACAGAGTTTTAAATATTACAAAGTTATTATTATTATTATTATTATTATTATTATTATTATTATTATTATTATTATTATTATTATTATTATTATTATTATTATTATTATTATTATTATTATTATTATTATTATTATTATTATTAATTATAGTATACTGATGCCACTCGTCAATATTGCATTTTATTATTATATTATTGTTTGCATTAATGTAAAGTTAGAACAATATATGCCATTGCCATCAGTAACCATAATAACAATTATATTATAAATTATAATTAGATAAATTATTAATAACTTGGTTAATTAAAGTTAGTTATACAATAAATGTTATTGGTAATTACCTCTGCTCCTTGACCAAAACTCTCAACAGCCTAGCTTCACATTTTGGCTGTAAATGATTTATTTCCCTGTCTTTTATATTATTGTTAATAATAAAAAAAAATAAAGAAAAATTAAATATAATATATATTGATACATAACTATATATGTATAATTTTCATTATACATATATTTATATATATTCAATAAATATATTATTTTTATTTATAAAGATATGATTCCCCATTATTTTAAAAAGACACTTTCTATCTAAATTTTAGTTGGGACTCTGTTTTATTCAACCCTCTCTGATCTAATCTAATATTATTCGAAACTTCTATATTTCACTCCTCCCTGACTTTACTGCCTAACTAATATCTTAAGTTTAAAGACTTGTTATCCCAATGTCTTATCTGTCCCGACTGATCACGATCTAAGATGGTCATGCTCTTATAAAACATCCTATGCCTCCAACCTCCAAGTCTCTTCCCTCCATTTTATCTGTCTCTTTCTGTCTTTCTCTGTCTTCTCCCTGTCTTTTTAGGGAGTATCTAAAAAAGGGGTTTCTTAGGGGATAGCAGATGAATCATTCTTTTGGATTTCAAATGTGGGGTTCTCCTAAGGGTTCTCATAGGGATCTTTTGTGGGGTCTTGCGCAAAAGCATCGAGATTTGTTTTATGGATCGTAAAGCGACAGAGTTTGAGTTTAAAAGCAGTAAAAGATTTTCAATACATAAATAAGTTAGGAAATATTATGATATATTGGTGCCAGAAGACAACGAAGCCACAACAAGTAAGATTTTTATGTGCTGACTCGACTAAAATGAATTTTAAGTCTTTGATTTCAATATTTAAATTATTGCAACATTATCCCCGGCTCCCAGAAATTGAGACCAGGATGGTTTCTTAAAACTGCACTTAAACATCTTAATTCAAAATCTTCAAAACTAAAATATAAATTTTATCATGAAAATCTATGTTAGTTGAAGTTAAAGCTACTTTACTATTTGAATCAAATTTTAATCTGATTAGATATTAATCAATAAATTCATTCTTTAATTAAAAAAAAATGGAGTTAAAGTTATTAACTAAATCTATTAGTCTTCTGGATCAATTTCATGAAATGTTAGTAAAAGAAAAGTGTTACATCACAATTCAAGATGGACAAAGGTTCACAGTACTAGGTTAGCAAAGTTACACATGAACAAATAACATAACAAGAATACATTTGGAAATTATACACAAAGTAATCGGAGAAAATATTAGTAAGCAAGCACTTTGTGAAAGCATTAATATTTAGAAACATTATAAACATATTAAAAAGCAAGCAAAGCAATGTTTGTAATTGGTACATGTAATGAGAAAAATGTAAAGTGTAATCCATTGTTCTTTTATTTGTTGGACGGTACCAAACCAACGTCAAAAGAAAGGATTTTCTGGACGGTATGTTTATGGTCGGTGGGTTATGCTAGTTATGTAGAAAAAATTTACAGGGAAAAATTAAATTATAATCTAAGTTGGATGGGTCATTTTAACGTTATATAAAAAAAATTTTAATTTATTATGGTCGCCTATTCATTCGTTAAAATGATTAAATATTTGGGTTAGGGTTATTGGGTAGATTATAATTAAATTTATGAAGTTATAAGAGTATGTTTTAATTAAATGTTATTTCAGCAATTGTTAAAATTAATCTTATTTAAAATTTAAAAAAAAAATATGTTTCTGATTATTTGAATTTTAAACTTAAAAGTCCATTAATACTTTTATATTTTCAAAAAGTAGAAATGCTTAATCTAATATCCAGGTACTTAGTGTTTCTTAGAACTTTACTTAAAAAGTAATTTTATATAATGAATAAAAAAAATATAATTTAAAAATTAAAAATAAAATAAATTTTAATTAAAAGGATTTCTGATTATACTTAAAATAAAATTTAAAAAAAAAATTTCTTTTTATTTAATAAACATTCTGATTATATTTAAAATGATGAAAATTAAAATAAAAGTTTATATAGCATTGAGGCTTAATTATATTATAAGAAAAGATGATCATGGACCCCAGCTCTCGCAAAGGAACACTGATAGCAAACACCAGGTCACCCGTTAGGAATAAACTAACAAAGCGTCAGCCCTAAAATTCACCACATATTATACAAAAAACCAATTATAGCATAAGCTAATTCTAGAAATTAAAATCAAAATTAAAAAATACATCTGAGAACACAACCAACGTAATGAACAAATAAAAAACTTTAATATTAACAATATATACCAAACTATACTATGCCATATGGCTATTTTTAAATCCTATGTATATATAAACTACTACAACACTGAACTTAAAAAAATACAGTTTCTGAAGTTCAATAGAAACTTTAAATTAACATGATTTGACTCCAACCAAACCCTAAACCTCAATACTAAACCACCACCCCACAAAAACCATTTATTCTGAAAGTGTTCATTATATTACAGATTTTTATCGTAATAAAAATTACTAACCAGATTGTGGTTTATTTCATAGTTCTTTTTTTGAATAAAATAAATAATAAAATACACTGACTTAATTACCAAAAATAAGAAATATTTTTATTTTTTATTTCACGTTTTTTTTTTAATAATATTATTGGACCCTGGGGGCAAAAAAAAAAAAATAATATTAAACGCTTTCGAATAATAAAAAAAAAAAAAAAAAAAATATAAAATATAAAAAAAAAAAAAAAAAATTGTTTGTAAACACTGTATTAAATAATTTTAAAAACTAAAAATTAAAACTAATGTAAAATGTGTAAACTTTTTTATATTCTGTAAAAACAATTAAAAATATTAAAGCCTATGGGTGCCAACTTATGAAAGTATTAAATGTTTATTTACAACATATTAAATATTTACAACATACTAATTAATGTTAATTAGTATAATTCCATCTTCTTGATGTCTTCTAACACAATTTCATATAAATCCTGATGTTCATATAAATCCTGATGTTCATATAAATCCTGATGTTTCAATCTTTTTTTCATGTTCGGACTCTGCTAAGATTAATCATGAGGTTCTGATGAAGAATCTCTAATCGATGATATCTTTCCAAATTTCCTGGTTACATTATGGAAATTTTTCTTTTATTAAGCTGTTAGAACTTTCTCTCTTATCTTCCAAAAGTTTTCAGATGAAAGTGGCCACCATTCAACTTAGTCTTTTTTTCTGATAGAGATAGAAATTTAATGAAAAGATTTTATAGTCCAAAGTTATAAACTTTTATTTCAATCACTTATTTTCTTTTCTTTTATGAGTAGGTGCTTTGTTTTAGTTTTCAACTACTCAAATTTTCATCTTTCCAACTAAAACTTTCTTTGTATTAAAAATCTAAAGTAAATATAACTTACTAGTCCTCAATTTATCAAATTCCATATTTACAATTTTTATACTTTGAGGCTGAGGCAGTATATGTAATTTTGGTTGAAACCAAATACTTTAGTTATATTTTAGGCTTTCATCCTATCAAGAATGTTCTTGGTAGGACTAAAAACTAGGATTATATTTTCTTAATATTAATAGGAACTATTTAGTATATCACATGTCTTTTCATGATATATATATATCCCATCTGAATAATTATGTTCAAAGAACTAAGAACTAATTTCAAATGTTCTTTGATATGAGTTTAGTAAATAGAAAACTCATTAATATTTAATCAATTTATGTACAATAAACTACATTTTTATATTTTTCTTATATAAAAATATAAAAAATATAAGCAGGTACTTCTGTTTCAGGTAATTGGTGGAATTTATTGAGAATCTTGTGAAAAAATTGCTATGTTCAAATCTTCAATTTTTAGTAGTAGTTTTCAGTCACTCAATTCTTCTTATTCTCAATATTTTCAATCTTCCACCTAAATTTTCCAGTTTCTGATTTTAAATTCACAAGTCTATACTACCTCAGGTATTCAATTCCATATTTACAATTGTTTACAATTCTGAAGCAGTCTTTGTGTACAT
Source organism: Trachelipus rathkii (assembly GCA_015478945.1). NCBI lineage: Eukaryota > Metazoa > Arthropoda > Malacostraca > Isopoda > Trachelipodidae > Trachelipus > Trachelipus rathkii. Next base: position 28,476 of record JABUQX010028757.1, on the reverse strand, counting down.
TTTCTTGGTCAAAACCAAATATTTTATACAAAAGAGTTTCTAGGACTAACGAAAAATAAAATTATATTTTTCTAGAATTCAGTGTGGTTGAATATCTTCCTAGAATCAAATTCTGTCTTTTGTTCTAATAATTTATTAATCTATTATTTTATTCATTAATAGATTTTTTCCTAAAGTTTTAACTTTCTTCTGTGTCTAGTTTCCCATCAAGAATAAGAAAAGAACAGTAAAGACACTTTCCATAGGCCTTTTTATTCTGACTGTCTCTCAATATTCTTTGTTGTAGTAGACACAATTTAAAGTTGTCTGGTTGACTCAAACAATTCGTTCTTTCCTGTTGAGAATGAGTATGAAGATAGCGATTGGACAATCATAGTGTCAATACTTCCTACCTCTTCACTTACATTCTTTTTATTCTGGAACAAAATTGAAGTCTTACGTTCTGTTGGTGATTTATCATAATCAACATTTTACCAGAATTATCTGGTTGATCTTTTCTAAATTCAACAATCTTGCTAGTTTACTAACAGATGTTAGGAGAGAAAACAAATCCAATGTTTCTCTTTTAAAACATTCACCTAAAATATGTGAAGTTTCTGAGATATTTTCTGCTAATTTCTTAAAAATATTTATGGGTCTTTACCCTATACATCCAATGTTTCTCTTTTAAAACATTCACCTAAAATATGTGAAGTTTCTGAGATATTTTCTGCAATATGTATGGTTCTTTACCATACATCTATAAAATATATTTTTCTTATATAAAAATATATAAAAGATAATTTTCTGTAATATGTATGATTCTTTACCATACATCTATAAAATATATTTTTCTTATATAAAAATATATAAAAGATGTTTTTCTTTATATAAAAATATATAAAAGACAAAACTGAAACATATTCCTGCAATGAATATGAACCATAATTTTCATATGTTATTTATTTTCAACTAACTAACGTATGAACTATCCTTTTATGTGTTATTTATTTTCCCTGATAAATAACGTATAAACTTTCAATGTGTTATTTATATTTTTCTAATAAATAACGTATACTTTTTAACGTTTACTGTAGTAGTACAATTATTATTATATGTGGTTTTGTAGTGTTACGGTAACTTGAAGATTCCATTTCTTTCTTGCTGCTCCAATGATTCTTATGAAATCAATTTTCATTACAACTTCTTAACATTTCTAAGTATTTGAGAGAAGAAGGTCTGAGATAAAAAGGCTTTTCCACAACCAATTTAAAACTTTTAAAATTATAATTTTCTTTTATAATTTCTTTCTTATTTTCCAACTAAGTTATAAACAGTTTCTTGAAGGTTTTCGTTCATAAATTTTATTCACATGAATAACTTTTACTATTATTGTTACTAGGGTAGATCTCTACCCAAAATTTGCTAGGATTTACTTCTAATTCCTAGGTGGATTGTTATCCTTGCCAAGATAAAAGTAAAAATCTTTGCCAAGATGGAATATTGTCAGGATAATCCTGTTCTTTCCCTTTTCCGGCTATTCTTAACTCTTTACCCTTTTTGGCACTTATTAAACATAAGAAACACAAGTGGTTTTTAAACACACTTCTTCTGACCATTATGTCACTAATTATTTTCAAAACAGAGTTCTTGATTTCTCTGTTGACTGTAATTCTTTTCAATGCCTAAAGAGGCTTTTCTTTAAACTTAGGGAAAGTCTTCATTACTTTCCTAATTTTATCTACGAGTTCTCAAAAAGTAGCAGCCAACGGTAAATATTCCTTGTAAAGTATGCTAACTTTACAATTCCTGAATGACTGCTAGAACTCCTTGGTGAATAACCGGCTTATCCTTCCAATCCTATGGAATTCCTGGTCATTACTGAGTTCTGGAAATATTAGGATTCTCTGTCCTTTTTCCACGGATGAGTCTCGAATTATTCTGTATCTGTTCTTTAACAGAATTATTAAAAAGTTTCGTTTCCATCTAGTTGTCTAAATTGTCACAACTTCTGACCAGTAACTAACCTTTTCTTAGCTAGTATTTATAAAAGAACCTTGTTCTTTATATACCCCTATCTTCCTCTTAACAGGAATAGGCCTTCTTGGCTTTTCATTTTAACTTTAAATAAAGTGTCCAGATTCATTTAAAATCAAATTCTGTTTCTTATCTGAGGTCAAAGGTTGTTTAAACTCTTGCAACTGGAAAACTCACTTTAAATGTTGAACAAAATGTAAATGTAAAAGTTCTTGAAAGCTATCTGGGAAGAGGTTCCTATTTAAAAGGTTGTCCATTCCTTCTTTTACAGGTTATCTTCCTTAAGCGATCTAAGATATCTTTTTATTCTACACTGTTAATTTCTGATGTTATATTTTTCTTATCAGATCTTTTCTGATAGTGAAATCTTTTGAATCTTAAACTAAAGAAAACTATCTATTCTTTATTTGGAACCTTCTGTTTCAAATCAAAAATATTAACCTAGGTTCTTTCCTAAAACCTCAATGGTTGAATAGAATAAAAATTCTTTCTTTTCTCTTATCCTATAATCCATGTAGGCATAAGACAATATGTTCTTTATTAACATTTGAATATAAATTATTAATAAATAAACACCTTTATAAATGTTCCATGAGCAAGCACCGATGGGTCTTCTCATGTTCTTTTCTAAAGAAAATTGATATAAAGTTCCAAAGAATAGGTTTCTCATTTCTGACTAATAGTTTATGAACTATTTTAAAGATATTTCTAGCTTTTTCTATAACATTTTCAAAATGTCCGTTTTATTCCCATACTCTTCTAAAACTTTTGTCACTTGAGCCTTCAAAAAGTTTATGAGGATAAAAGTTATTAAGATATCAGCTTTGGTATCTTTAAAGTTCATCTATGATTTGAGCAAATTTGCTAAATCCTTTGTAAAATTAGTGCAACATAATGTCTTGGTAATTTTCAAACAAAAGACTGTTAGTCTAAATTTATTTCCTAAAAATAAGGAGAATAAATAAAATATTCTATAAAATTCTGTTTTCAAAACTAGAACTTTTCTTTAAAGTTCCATTTTAAAATTTTCTAGAATAAAATGTTATTCTAGTATTCTAGCTAGATTAAATGAATTCAATTTAAATCTAGATGCTTCATATTCTTCTTCTAATACTGAAGCAGTAATTAACTTCTTTGTCTGAAACTTTCCTTCAATTTAATACTTAAGTTGGCTTGGGTAATCTCTTCTTCTTAAGAGTTTCTATTTGAAAAATATCCTTTTCTTGATATTTGTTCATTCTAGGAGTCTCTTTTCTTCCTAAAAGAGTTATCAATTGTATATTAATTAACTTCTTTAATTAATATTAATTTAAAATACAATATTTCTGTGGAGTAATCTGTTCTCCTTGGCTGTCTGTTGAATGAAGGACAATATTCTCATTAATATTTCCTCAAAATTTGGTTCTGTGGAAAATTCCATTTTTACCTTACTCCAATCTCAAATTAAGCTTATAAATTCTGATTTCTGGAGTTCAAACTCTAAATTTCTGTCTTATTATACTTTTTATATATATATGTTTAAATATATATAAAATATGTAATGGGTAAAATCTACAAAGTTGTTCGAAGCGAAAACAGCAATTTTCGAAATTTCTGATTTTCTACTCTGCTTGCTTCTAGGTCCCAATATCCTATTTTCCCGTATGAATTTTATAAATTTCACTATGAATTGTTAAAGCCTGTATATATATATGTATATATATATATATATACATTGGTGATTTTATTGTAAGAAGTTCGTTTTCATGGAGCTATCAGTGTGAGCAAATTTAACCATTTTTTGATATTTCCTCTGAAATCCAAATTTTATGTTTACTCTTTCTCTTTTTCGATGATCCTTCTTGATCAGAGAAAATATAATTTTATTAAATCTTTTAATGAAGTATTCTCAATCTTTTTCATAAATTTAAATCTAAAGAAATCTATTAAAGAATGGGTAATTATCGAATTATCGATCTGTTATGACCATCTTCTTTTCTTCACAATTGTTACCGCTTTTCATCAACACTATTTTTTATCACATTGAATACATTTATGTGAATTTCTGAAAAGTAATTGTACTATTATTTTGTACCTTTGTACTATTTTAACACAGAGTTATTCTATCTTTTGCTAAAGAAGAGGTCTGTCCACTCTTCCTTGCCTAAAGATTCATATATTCGTTAACAGTGGTGTGGGGAGGTGTGTTTCCATCTTGTTCCTCCCCAAATATTTCAATAACCATAGTAATATCTTCTGGTTCTTCTTCTATTTCTATTATAGGTGTTAAAATAGAAGGAAAGTATTCTAAAACTTGAACATCTGTATGTTCAACACCATAGGGATATTCTTCTAGATCTGGACCATGGTTATTCATAGAATGATCTGAAGAATTCATTAAAAGTCTCTCTTCAATAATCCTTCTTTCTATGTTATCTATGAATGTTTGTCGTTTCCTAAATCCTTCGGAAGAAATATCACTATCTGTGTCTTCCCAACCTACTGCTTCTATACTTCTGTTAAGTATATTCTGGTATTCATATATACTCAGTCCAGGAGGCAAGTTAGGATTACTGTGCTCATTTTCTCTAGAGCCTTCTGATAAGGGATTAACTAAAGGGTTCATGGAGAGTTCATTATCAAGAGGACCTCCATATAATTCATCCAAAACCATTTGGCGTTGTCTGGTTCCCTCAATAGACAGACCTATGTTATTCATAATTGTATGGAGCCTTCTAGCTCTCTCAGAAGAAGTATCGTTTTCTTCTAATGCAGGATTATTAGTACAATAATCGTGATCTATCATATGTCGATCAAAAACTACTATCTGTTGATCATGTTCTTCTATCTGATGATGATCATTGTTAATAAATTCTGTTGGGGATTCTTGATGCTCATTTTCATTGTTGGGAGCGCCATTTTCATTAGAAATACCCATGATGTGATCTATAACTTCTGGTTCTTCTAACCATGCCATTAAAGACGCATCTTCCTCGGAAGGTTCCCATTCTAACAGGGATAAGGTGTCTATTGAACCATCCCATTCTTCTATGATGACATTATCCAAATCTTCTTCATCATCAAGATCTGAAAGAATCATATCAATATACCAACCAAAGTCATTATAATCTATTGGCGGTAATTCTGAAGGAATATCTTGCATACGATAAACAGTAAAATCATTTACTGAAGGATATATGTCTCTTTGACATACTGTAAAAATATCACTTAGGTTTTCTAATGTTTGAGCACTTTCATTGCTTATCCAAGGCACAGTGGCCATTCTATATCGATATGGTTCTTCAATAACAATATCTTCATTGTTTCTGTTGCTAGAATCAGTCCTCGTTTGCTCCTCTAATAGCAAATTTGGTTCTGAATGAAGCCAGGTATAGTACTCTAAAGCTTCCTCAATATTACTATACAAAGAAGCGAGTTGCTGTAAAACTCTTTCGTCTTCTTCTTTATCTTCTCTTTTCCTCTTCATTGTGATGAGCTATTTGTTGTAGTTTATCAATCTATTCAGATGAAGAGGAATAAATATTCCTATTTATTTCAAATTTAAAATTTAAAGTTCAAAGTCTATCTTAAATATCTCTGATGAATTCCTTCTTCATTCTTGAATATAAGAAACTATCCAAAGAAGTTTTCTAGACTATAAAAAACTAATTAAAAACTATTCTTTAAAAAATATTCACAAATTTTTTCAAAGTTTTTAGCATTTTTCTAATGCCCTTGTTAAGTAACTTTTCCAAAGTCTTTCAGTCACTAGTTCACAAAATTTTTTCAAAGTTTATAGCATTTTTCTATTGCTCTTGTTAAGTAACTTTTTCTAAAGTCTTTTCAGTCTAATACTGACTGCTTTTAAAGAAAATATTTTTTATTTAAACACCAAAAAAAATATTAAAAAAAAACATTAAGTGTTTCTAAAATTAATTAAAATATTATAAGTGTTCAATTTTAATCACTTTATTTTAATTACTATTGTTCATTAAGATCGGTACTAATTAATATTTAATTACGAATGTCTACCTCACTTAATTTATTAAACTTTTTAATTACTTTGTTATTAACTCTTCTAAGTTTCACAAAAATGGGTTTGTTCTCTTTCCTATTAGAACAAAAAATTATGATTATCAGAACGAAAATAATTTTCACTAAATTTTCTATGTTCATTTTTAATTGAATATTAAATCACTATTAATTGTCTCACATTAAAAAAAATATTAATTAAAAATTAAATGAAACTTTTAATCACTTTAATATTTTCTAATATAAATAGTGAATGTAACTATTCAAACAAAAAAAAATAAATATATTTTTTCTGAAGTCTTTGCTCACAACAATGTTCTATGTTGTTCTATAAAACTATATATAAAAAATAGAATATAGAATATTTTCAATGTTCTGATTTGGCAATATGTTCTCAAAATGTTCTCAAAAGGTGAACTTTTAACTTTAGGCTGTTCTAAAGTTCTTTTGTTCTTCAAAGGTGAACTATGTTCTTCTAAAGGTGAACTATGTTCTTCAAAGGTGAACTATGTTCTTCAAAGGTGAACTATGTTCTTCAAAGGTGAACTATGTTCTTCTAAATTGGAATCAGTCAATCTATGCACCTGATCTCCAAGTTCTGTAATAACATTCTGTTGTGTTCAAACCTTTTCCTAAAAGTTTTGTGTTCTCTTGGAACAATGTCGACAAATATTTTCTTTTTAAGATATTAAAAGAATTCTCTGTTCTGATTCAAAAAGGAAACAATTTCTGTTGTTCTAGTGTTCTGGAGGAAGAACATGTCCTCTAATGACCTGTGTTCTCCTATGACCTGTGTTCTCTTGTGACCTGTTTGTGTTCTGCGGTCTCAAGGGTCAAAATAGAACCATTTCTTGTTCTATGACCTTTTAACTTGTTCTGATGACCTTTTAACTTGTTCTGATGACCTTTTTCCTATAAGGTCCTTTCTAACTTTTATATTAATTACAACACTGTAAATTATATAAAAAAAACTATTTATATTTTTATATGTAAAAAATACAAAAAAAAAATATATCACTTTGGCATTTTTAGCCACACAATTAAAAAAAAAGAAAATAATTTTTTACAGGTCGAGGGTCATTTCTCAAAATTTTGGTTTTGTTTTTACTATTTTCAACGAAAATAATTTTTACAGGTCGAGGGTCATTTCTCAAAATTTTTGTTTTGTTTTTACTATTTTCAACGAAAATACTTTTTTATTATATATACTCGATTCGCGACATATATATACATAATCAAAAAATCAAAAGTAAATAATGGTTAAAAATTAAAATAAATGCATAAAATCAATTAAAAATATGCATAATAAAACAAAACAAAAGAAAATAGAACAAAACAAAACAACTCAAAACAACACAAAACAACACAAAACAACACAACCAGAATATATATATAATGTATGTGTGTTTGTGTGGTGTGTTTTAAAGCATATAGAAGCAAGAAACATGAATAATGAAAGCTTGCAAAAACGAATAAACTTTGAGCACTATGTCAAGTTCAATATTTTATCGGTCAATGTTATACTCAAAGTCAATGTCTCAAGGCTGTCTTTGTTTATTTCCGCATTCAGCGTCTTTTTTCCCTCTTACTATTTTACTCTCACAATTTCTCATTCAAGTCTTTAGTGAGTGAGTGAGTATACTATTTTGCTGATTCGGATTTATTGAGCTCGATTCTCAATAAATGTAAACAGAACAAATACTTGAACAAACTTTTTTATTCCACAACTATCTTATTGAGTTTATGGGATGCTGTTAGTTATGTACGACTTTCCTAATTTTTAACTAACTCTAGTTTCGTTAATTTTTATAATTAAGGAACCCGGTTTTTACTAAAATGATTCTCTAATTCTATCCTATCATTTAGTAAAATAAAAAAAAATTAATTAACTAAGTCCTAATTAATTAATTTACAAATGCTGATTACATTTTTTCTATGTTTTCTTAAAAAATCTTCCTTCATCGGAACAAAACAAAAAAAAATGCAATCAGAAAATTCTTTTATAGTTTTTTATGGTAGTTTTGCTTTAAAAAAAAACAAACAACAAAAAAAAACAATAATAAAATAATTTTTAACAACTGTGATAAATTGGTTCACACTTCTTTGTGAAAAATTTAACTTCTATTTTTATAAAAATAATAAAAGAAAACTAAAATTTTTTCTATTTATTTTTACACTATCACTATAATAAAAGTAGCCCTTTTTTTTTTTTTTTTTTTTGTGGCTTTTTTTATATTGATTTTCTTGTCAATACAGCTTTTTCTTGAGCTGTTTATTGTAGTGAGAAGCATTAACAGATATGCTTTACTAATGTAATAAAACACCTTTTATGTGTTTTCTTATCGAAGTTATGGTACAAGACGTCTATTAAATATATTAACGCTTCGCAACATTAATATAAAAAATACCAATTGTACATAACTCCCTATTCTAGCTTTAACTTTTATGTAAGTGTATTATTTTGTATATAAAAACAAATACATTTCTCTTTGTACTTTACCTTTACGTAAAGAGAGAAGTTCTGGTCGAAATTCAATGGAATTTTTTGTTGGACACAGAGGTTTCATCTACTGAAATTGGACACATGGCATATGGTAAGTATTTGGCCTTGTGTGTTTCTAGAGATCCCAAGTGCGTATTGGTCAAATATCCTTCGTCTCCTCTTTCGGAGCTCATGCGAAGATGGTAGTAACCACTACAAAGAAAACAATATCCTTCGTCTCCTCTTTCGGAGCTCATGCGAAGGTGGTAGTAGCCACTACAGGGAAATGCACAGAGGTGATAATGACCATATTTATCCTGATTGCGAGAGCGCCAGTGTTGCGGTTCATCCCACTCCATGTAGAATTCACCGGATGTTGTATTAAATGATACGCAGATTTCCATTAAATCTTTATTCCTACCATATCCATAAATCCACAAGTAAACATAGACAAAAAACTAGATGAAAAAACCCTAAATGAAAAAACCTGTAATAATAAAAACAAAGAAACATAGTATAAATCAACTGATCTTTAAAATAATAATTTTACTAAATTTAATATCTTGATTGAAATTTAATTAGTGTTACATTTTTAAATATCTAAAAATTTACAAGAATATTATAATCTATATTTTTACCAAGATAAAAACATTGATTACAATATGATTATTAATTACATTAAAATATTTCTTTAATCATCGTTTACATAATTTTTAAAATGAATCTTACATCTTTAACATGTTTAGGCAAAAATATATATATATATTCAAATAAAATAATTACATAAATATAATTGCATTTTCATTTATCATTAATTTATTCAAGGAATCTAACAGAGTTTTAACAGAGTTTTAAAATTATTACAAAGTATTATTATATTATTATTTATTATATTATTATTATTATTTATATTATATTATATTATTATGTATTATTATTATTATTATTATTTTATTATTTATTATTCATTATTATTATTACTGATGCCACTCGTCAATATTGCATTGTTATTATTATATTATTGTTAGCATTATTTAAAGTAGAACAATATATGGCATTGCCATCAGTAACCATAATAACAATTATATTATAAATTATAATTAGATAAATTATTAATAACTTGGTTAATTAAAGTTAGTTATACAATAAATGTTATTGGTAATTACCTCTGCTCCTTGACCAAAACTCTCAACAGCCTAGCTTCACATTTTGGCTGTAAATGATTTATTTCCCTGTCTTTTATATTATTGTTAATAATTAAAAAAAAATAAAGAAAAATTAAATATAATATATATTGATACATAACTATATATGTATAATTTTCATTATACATATATTTATATATATTCAATAAATATATTATTTTTATTTATAAAGATATGATTCCCCATTATTTTAAAAAGACACTTTCTATCTAAATTTTAGTTGGGACTCTGTTTTATTCAACCCTCTCTGATCTAATCTAATATTATTCGAAACTTCTATATTTCACTCCTCCCTGACTTTACTGCCTAACTAATATCTTAAGTTTAAAGACTTGTTATCCCAATGTCTTATCTGTCCCGACTGATCACGATCTAAGATGGTCATGCTCTTATAAAACATCCTATGCCTCCAACCTCCAAGTCTCTTCCCTCCATTTTATCTGTCTCTTTCTGTCTTTCTCTGTCTTCTCTCTGTCTTTTTAGGGAGTATCTAAAAAAGGGGTTTCTTAGGGGATAGCAGATGAATCATTCTTTTGGATTTCAAATGTGGGGTTCTCCTAAGGGTTCTCATAGGGATCTTTTGTGGGGTCTTGCGCAAAAGCATCGAGATTTGTTTTATGGATCGTAAAGCGACAGAGTTTGAGTTTAAAAGCAGTAAAAAGATTTTCAATACATAAATAAGTTAGGAAATATTATGATATATTGGTGCCAGAAGACAACGAAGCCACAACAAGTAAGATTTTTATGTGCTGACTCGACTAAAATGAATTTTAAGTCTTTGATTTCAATATTTAAATTATATATATATATATATATATATATAATATATATTATATATATATATAATATATATATATATATATATAAATATATTATATAATATGTATATATATAATATATAATTATTATATATATATATATAATGGTACTTTGTGTATTTTAAGTGGCCACTTTTCTTGCTTAGTTTTTTTCTATACTGAAAGGTATAAAATACCGTTATAATTGACAAAATACTTATGTGTGAAGTTTCATTAAATGGTTTGATTCTTTATTTTTTTTTTTTTTTTTTAAAATTTATTAATTTATTATAAAATGTTTTTAGTTATTAATTGTTTTCTTGCTAATAAAGATGTTATTTAAAATGTTTTTTTTTATTTTCTTGTATTTATGTAGTGGAGACCAAGTAATATCTCTGAAAATTACAAGTTTGAAATAATATAAAAGCTGGTAACACAACCTAACCGAATTAACAAACCTTATCA
>JABUQX010028757.1:0-7500 GCA_015478945.1 Trachelipus rathkii | reverse complement strand
TATTATTAATATTATTGTTCGTATTTATTATTATTATTATCTATAAAAATTGTTTAATTTTAAACATGGCATCTTTGGCATCTTAGTTTTCGACACCAGATTTTATTCTCCCCATAAACAAATTTTAAGAAAGTAAATTACAACTTCAGTAAACAAAATTTAAACAATTTTATAACTTAGAAGAGTTATAAAATTTAGATTTTTATTTGATATAATTATATAATTATTGTTAACCTTAACAAGCTTTTAATTATATTATTATTATTATTATTATTATTATTTATTATTAAATTATTATTATTTATATATTGATTTTATTACTATAAATTATTTGAAATCTGCAGCAGACGAAGCGATATTAGCGGACAGTCCAATATATAATATAAACCCCCGGCAATTCTATTTAGCATATTTTCGAATCTATAACTTAAATTCAAACTGTTAATTTAACTTTTTACACTGTTTATAATTTTATGTGTGTGGCTTATTACAAGTTTATACTATAATTTCGATTAATAAACAGGTGACATTTAAATATATATATAATGTATATATATATAATTAATGGATAAGTATAACTATTATGAGGAAATATAGATGAATAAAAGATAAAGATAATAATAATTTAACCTTCACTATAAGTAAGTTTTAGTCTATAGAAAGATAATGTCTATCATTTCATGAGAGTAGTACATATAGAGGTATATAAATATATTATATATATTATATATATTGAACAATGAAAGATTGATGAGTATAGTAGATGGTAGAGAAAGAGAGAGACGAAGTGCACTCGAGAACTGACTCAAAGGAAAGGCGCATTTCAGCGTCAAAGAGTATGAGAGATAGAGAGGAATGTATGAGTCCAGTATTATAGAATATATAGAGAGAAAATGAGACTTGAAAACGAAGTGTAGTGAGAGGAGAGAGAGAGAGAAACGTTATGAAAAATAATTTGATATGTAAAGGGATAACACATTATATAATAAATGAGAGATGAATTTACGAAATACCGCAAATCTTTGCCTCTGGTATCTATGCATATCTCCAAGTTCTACATATACGATGAGGTACTAGACAATAGATGTAAGAATGACACTATTACACAAATGTGTCCATCATCTGCCTACCATCAGTATGCGCATGTCAAAGAGGTGCTCGAAGTGAATGGAAAGTGGCGCTTAGCTGAGCAAACTAATTTTACGATAGCAAAGTGTTTGGAGATGGCTATTGATCGGGACGTTATCCTATAAGCGCTTTTCAAGGGCAACTGTGCATTGTCATATGTCGCTTTCTGAGGCTGTTCCAGCGTTAGGAAGCAACGTATCGAACTCCTTCTCGCTTGAGAAGTGTGATATTGTGAGAATTAAATTAATATATTAATGAGATTATATTGGTTAATATCAAATAATAAATTTCATAAGTCTAATTCGTTGTTTCCGATAAGCTGCTTTAAGTTTCGTGATTATTGATGAGATATTCTCGATCACTGTGAAAGGATTAGTTCTTGGGCCATGAATAAAAAAACAATTATTATCATGACATTATTAATAACGGTTGATTAATGTGAATTTCAAAGGTAATTTTATTAATTATTATATTTATGATGGTTATTATTGATTATTATTATTATTATTATTATTATTATTATTATTATTATTATTATTATTATTATTATTATTATTATTATATATTATTATTATTTTTATTATTATTATTATTTTTTATTATTATGTTCTAAATATAGTTTTCTCTAAGATATGTTTTATAATTTTACATTGACTCTCCAGTTCTGTCACACTAAATTTGTATGTTGATCCATTTCTGCATATTGTATGAATATATAGCACAAGACGTTTGGCAGAATCGTTAACTCTATTAGACTCTTCACAGAAAAATAGGTAATTGCAGCGTATTCTTTTAATAAAGAAATTCATCCATATTGAAATATGAAATAGTGATTATTATGTCAGTTAAAAAATATTTTAGAAGAACCCTTTGGACAATATAATTAAATTAACACTAGAATTTTATATGGATTAAGGTTTAATATTTGTATGGAGTTTCATTTATTATTTATATATTCGGTGTGATAGAGAAATATATACCAAATTGAATAAAATAGATATAAATAGATTTCTCTCGCAATAGTGATTTTATGACGTTATTTGTTGAATCGATTTAAAGGTTTTGTTGCAAATTTCCATTTATTATTATATATTTTGTTATTCGCCATCTTTTCAATTATAATTATCCAATAGTATCACTTACATTTATAATTTAAACTAAAAGATATAGTATGTAGATATTAGCCGAGAGATATGTATTTATTATTGAGACACACCCAAAAAGCTAGAATCTTTTGAACAGGGAATTCAGTTTAAAGATGTGTCTTTTTCTTATAATGAAACATCTATTCTTAAAAATATCAATCTGTTATTATTTCATGGCCGTTGTCTCAATTACTATTATGTATTATTATTATTTTATAATTAATATAGTGGTGATGTATTTAGAAAACTTTTTAAAATTAATGTCAAAGGTTATATTGATAGATACTAATGTATTGTGATTATATTATTAGGGAAATTAAATTATATATTGAATTCTTTTACAAATCAGAATTATATTTAACATTTTTACGGTATTATTTATTACGATTGGTGATATGTTTATAAGTTTTAATAGAGAATTATGTTTAACTCTAAGAATCAATGTATTTATTACAAGCAGATTATTATTATTATTATTATTGGTTGCAAGCATAGTAGCATGTAAACTTAAGATCAACCATTGAAGATTACTGTCATTATTATATCCTCTGTAGAAAAGTCTTACATAAATCATAAATACTCAAGTGAGTTAATCGAGACCTTAAATGTACAATTTTAGTTTTAGCAAAAGAATAAATCAAGCCCATGGGCGTCAAGAGGGACACAGAGAGGAAAAAAGCAGAATTAGAGATGGGATACATTTTTTAATTAATAATAATAATAATAATAATAATTAAAATAATAATAATAATGAATAATATTAATAATATTAATTGATTGATTATTATTATTATATAAATATAATTATAATTAATTATATAAATATTATATTATTAATAATAATTAATATTAAATTTAAATTTATAAATAAAATTATGAAATGCAGCATGCAGTAGCGTTATATACCATGTTGTAAAGATATTTACACGGCTAATATTATATTTATTTATATATAATTTTTTACTTAATTTTTTTAATTTATAAATTAAATTTTTAATATTATTTACATTTAATAATAATAATAATTAATATCAAAATTAATAACTATTATATTCAATAACAATAATATTAAACAATAACTAATAATATACAATAACAATAAATATATAATTAATAAAAAAATAATAATAATATAATTTAAAATAATATAATATAAGTTTCAACCAAAAATAATATATAATTAATAATTAATTAATAATAATAATAAAATTAATAATAAATACTCATTAATTAAGTGAATGATCACTAAATATCAACTGTCATTAAACTGGCAAGTGATAGTGAGTTTATTTGTTATAATTACCGATATATATGACAAACCATTATTGTAAAAGTGTGAGTTTTAAAATTTATTAGATTGGGAGAGAGATAGATGAGATAGTAGATTAGCGCACGAGTATTTTGTTCTTCATCTCATGCAGAGAGAGAAGACATACGAAGAATTCATCACTCCATTTTACCACGATTTTAGGAGGTGATAGGTGACGTCGTATATATCATTAATACATTCTGAGGTAAAACGAAATAAGTAAGTTTATAGTAAGAACATAGTAATACTATCATAAGTACCCTTTTTATTATAGATTACTACTATTAAAGTGAGAATACTCGCTCACAGCCAGAAAATAAATCCTCAACTTAGAAGTTTCATCCCTATTATATGAATAACTGCGTTACAGATCCATATCCATACTATATGTTATGGGTATGTTTCTAAATATATTTAGGGGTTTCATCCTACTATATATATATAATCAGAAACCAAATTTAGATACTGCCTAACATACGCTCACAGTTTCGTGAAAATTCAGGTGAAGAACAACTCGAACATCCACCCTTTACTTGCCGGTTTCCGAACCAAAACACCGAACCGCTCCGACTATCACTCGTTTGTATTCACTAAGCGTGGTTAACACCCACCTAGTACCTCTACGCAGTGACGGGCCCTTTCATAAGGGATACTCGCTACACTAATCTTCTTCTAGCTGAATAGATGTACTATCCTTCCCATGAAAGATATTAAGCAAAGTTCAAATCTATAAGACTAGTGAACCTCTAGGCAGAATCTCCCCCCGGTCAACTCTTTCCAACTCGCGTGTCAAGGTGCTACACACTAGTGTGATTGTCTCACTCGGGAGTAAACCGGCGTATCCAGAATACACAAATACTTTATAGATTACGTTATACCATTAACATACGCTCAACTTGTAAGAGATCTAATTTCCAGACTTCAGACCCCTAACTCTAGACGCTCTCTTCAATACCCGCATCCTCTAAACTATATATAGCTTAGCTCACTGCCTCAAAGCGTGTTCGTACCACTTAGATACCAAACGAAGAATGGCCTTACGTTTAATAATATTCCATTATTTATTCACATTATTATGATTATTTATTAGATTATTTGGATGATTCATTAATTTCCATAATATACCTAATAATTAAATTTTTAATTTATCTTATTTATCTTTCCCATCTCTATTCATTAATCAATCATTTTGTTTAATAGTATTATATTATATATTATTTATTGGATGTTAAAAATTTTATATAATTTCTACACATCATTATTATTTATTTACCATTTATTATCTATTATATAATCTATTCTAAATATTATTGCAATTCTGTATTTCATTCATATATTATTATTCATAGATTTCATTATAGGTTCATTTTCTCACCTCTCAGATTTATTATTCAATTATTCATTATTCGAATTATTCTGATTATTAATCTGCCATCCTCCTTGATATTATTTGGCTCATAATCACAAGATACAACCACAACCGGATTAATCTAACACAGCTCCCACGAAAAGCCATATACGTCTTATTCTCATTTATCTCCAGTACAAGAAACTAATGACAACTCGTAAATCGATTAAATATAAAAACTTTCAATGACATTTCCAAAGGAACACGCTCATCTCCCCCTAATATTTATGTTCTCTGCAGTATGACTTGCAATAAAACTATAGTCATATTCAATTGCCTAAACACTCCAAGACAATTTTAATTGGTGTAAAAATTCTAAAATCTAAAGTATATTATTTAAACAAAATATTTGGGATTAGTGGATTGACGCTACAAAAGGCTCATAGGTAGTGCTTCTCTACCTAAAAATCTGTTTCCCCATCCCTGCTGCTTAAATCCTTGACCCTTTTTATACTCTTCTATAGAAACGGCTCGTTGACGTATGGGTGCTCCTATATTACCATTACTCTCCATATAGGCATCATCAAACATCCGACATCGATCGCTTCGTCGACCGTAATTCGGTTACGTTTTCTTTGTATCTAACGCATTTCCTCCACCATTCTGTCGTCGCCATCGTACAAAGTTATGTTGCAATCCTTATTCTCTCATGAAAATTGTGTGAATATTGGAGGACTCATAGGATACTTCGTTGTATGCCTATAATTTTACTAAATGCCTCGAGGTATCCTTTCCTCCCTCTTTCCTACTCACCCATCTGTTTTGTGTTGTTTTTCGGATACCTCCCTTTGCCTTCTTTTATTTTTCCCCGCTCAATATTTCATCAATTCCCTACTTTCTAAGATCCCGCGATCTGCGCCCACCTGCATGGCGCACACATTTGTCCAGGCTTAGGCAAGTTTCAGCGAGCTTCCGGATTCCCTTACTATTCTCAATTGTTATTTTAATTTTTTATCTCTCTCTCTAAATGTAATTATTTTTATGTTGATTTTATTTATATTGTGGCTTGTTTGTTGTAGTGTGTCCCCACTCCTTTTTGAAAAGGAGTATATAGTTCCCTTTATCACATCTCCTATCTAATCTCATATTATATATTCATCAGTTTAACTAGAAAGCACATCCTCATATCTATATATTACTTTTAGCTAAGTATATATATATATATATATAGTATCGCTATATTATATATATACCGTAATATTTATATACTCATATAATTATATTACTTTGATACTCCGTACTTTCTCTATCATAATAGGGATATATTATACCTATTATTCCCTGGTATATATAAGGTTATCCTATACTACCTATATATAGTATACTTTCAGCCGTCTCTTATCCGAATACCTCCACCTCTTACGTCTCACTTTGTCATGATAAAATCTGTGGTATCCATCGTAGAATAAAGTAACAATTACCTGCTTAGCCTTCCTTTATGATTTTCCCAAACAGATTTCATTCGTCTCTCTTAGATTAATTTTACTAGAATGCGGTTCATTAAGACCAAGTGCATAACACCATTATTTCATCATTACCCACAATACTCATAAAAAACCAATTCTTCACAAGTTTTATGGAGGCATCTATTTCAGTCTGTCACTTTCTTAAATGCTAACAATATAATAATCATAACATTAAGAATACATAATAATAAAATTCTACTATCACATATTCGTCTTTACTGCATAAATCTTGCGAGCGTTTTTATATACATGTAATTGTGTAAACAGTATAAGAAAAGACAACCGGCTCGGTGCTAAAATCTTTACTATCAAAATAAAAAAAATTACCTTATCACTACTTAATTATATTATCATTTTAGTGTACTTATTTCATTATTCCTATTCTTTCTATTATTCTATTATTATCAATTATCTATCTTTATTATTATTGTATATAATTAATTATTGTCTTATTCTTACTTTTAAATTTATAATTATTTTTTATTATTATTACTATATTATTATATTATTATACTTTATTATTATTACTTAAACAAAATGTCAGTTTCAATTTATGCATATATTAAGTAAAACAGGCTTTAAATATTTTACAAGATTATTTTATTATTATTATAGTCTTTTACTCGACTATTCTCTCTAATATTTTTACATATTATTATTGAAAAGCGCTATCTTTAATATTACTTCCATTCTTATTATCATCTATTTATGTATCTGATTAATACTATTAATTATTTACTCATTCTTTCTATTATTAAATTTATTTAATATATTGTTATTATTATTCATCTATTCATATACTATATCAACCTTATTATTATTATTTATTCCCATCCATCTCCAATAAATATTCCATGCATTCATATATTATTATTATCTCCTATACTTTAAATTCTTAATTCTAACTATTATTATAAACTATTATATTATTATTATTATTATTATTGATTAAATAGATTATATATGACCTATTTTTATTGTATTAATCCCACTTATTTTCCTAAATTACATTATATATCATCACCCACACTTCTTTCCCTGACT
>JABUQX010028756.1:7500-10000 GCA_015478945.1 Trachelipus rathkii | reverse complement strand
TATATATATATATATATATATAATATATATATATATATATATATATATATATTGTTGGGTAATGAAATAATTTACAAAAAATATAAAATTCAATTCTTAACCATCCCGTTAATATTTTCACATATATAAATATATATTATATATATATTATATATATATATATATATATATATATATATATATATATATATATATATATATATATATATATATATATATATATATATTTTAATCAGAAAAAAAAATATCAGAGAGCCCTCCACATGAAAATCTTTAATCAAAAAAACACAAATTTCGGAAACTCAAAAAATTTCCATCATCAGGTGAAAACTATAAATATAATAATAAACATTAACAAATATCAAAATTAAAAACAGCTTTAAACAATAAATAATTATCTTAAAAATTACAAATTTGGATATATTTGAAACAATTAAACAAAATTAACTGGTACCATTTGCAAAAACTGGACTAAATTTAGAAATATAAGACGTCGCCTCCAAAACTCAAATGCGGCATCTAAAAAATAGAACAATAAATATAAAGTTTAACTTAATTATAAGTTAAGGGTAACTAAAAAAACAAATGACAGGACCCACAGGTACATAAGCAACAACTTACCAGATGTAAACTGATTATTTCGTACATAACATTCAGGATGAATTCAGGACAACATATCACTTCTAGAACGTGAAGTCAAAACAATTGCAGTTTAAATAGGACCAGAATCACTTATTTAAAGAGGAATACCGTTTAGTGTTATAAATGAATAATGTTTCCAAAATATGTAAGTTGTTGGTGAATTACTTTGGGCCAGTATGCTGAAGTTATTATAATTAAAGGTGTGGTCTAATGTGTGGGAATGATCCCTGATAGATGAATGGGCTGGTGAATTCAACCAGGTTTTGGTACGTGTTGAGACACCCCTGTGTTCATCGATCCTCACATAGAATTGACGCAAAGTGCTGCCAATATAGACAGCATCACAGCTGTCACAAGAAAATTTATAAATTATGGAGGAACGAAGAGACACAGGGGTACGGTCTTTATGGTTGCAAAATGAGGAAATTTTACGTGAAGCAGAGAAAACTAAATTAATATTCAATTGGGGGAAAAAGTCTCGTAGGAGGGAAGTTAGCTCTTTTCGTTGTTTTGTGAAAATATGTTCATAAAAAGGTAGTTTAACATATAACTCACATTTAGGTGCTGTGTAAGTCACGGGACTAGATGTGTAACACGAATTGAGAAAATCATTTATATACTTATAAACTAATTTAATGGGAAAAGTATTATAAGTATATAAATGATTTTCTCAATTCGTGTTACACATCTAGTCCCGTGACTTACACAGCACCTAAATGTGAGTTATATGTTAAACTACCAGTTTATTCTTTTTATTTTCACAAAACAACGAAAAAGAGCTAACTTCTCTCCTACGAGACTATTTCCCCCAATTGAATATTAATTTAGTTTTCTCTGCTTCACGTAAAATTTCCTCATTTTGCAACCATAAAAAGACCGTACCCCTGTGTCTCTTCGTTCCCCATAATTTATTAAATTTTCTTGTGACAGCTTGTGATTCTGTCTATATTGCAGCACTTTTGCGTCAATTCTATGGTGAGGATCGATGAACACAAGGGGTGTCTCAACACTACCAAAAACCTGGTTGAATTCACCAGCCCATTCATCTATCAGGGATCATTTCCCATTCTTTAGACCACACCTTTAATTATAATAACTTCAGCATACTGGCCCAAAGTAATCCCGATAAAACCAACTTACATATTTTGGAACATTATTCATTTATAACACTAAACCCTCTTTAAATAGTGATTCTGGGTCCTTTTAAACTGCAATTGTTTTAACTTCACGTTCTAGAAGTGATATTTTGTTCCTGAATTCATCCTGAATGTTATGTTACGAAATAATCAGTTTACATCTGGTAAGTTGTGTCTTATGTACCTGTGGGTCCTGTAAGATTTTTTTAGTTTACGTTTAAATAATAATTCATAAATATAATATATTTATTTATTGTTTTCTATTTTTTAAAAGATACATTTGGTTTTGGAGGCAACGTCTTATATTTCTAAATTTAGGCCAGTTTTTGCCCAAATGCCGTACGAGCTTAATCTTTGTTTAATTGTTTCAATATAATCCAAATTTTGCTATTTTTTAAGATAATTATTTATTGTTTAAAAGCTGTTTTTAATTTTGATATTTGTTAATGTTTATTATTATCATTTATAGTTTTCACCTGATGATGGAAATAGTTAGAGTTTCCGAAACTTGTGTGTTATTTTGCTTGGTATTTTGATTTTCAACATGGGTATTGCTTTTGCTGGGAAAGTTAAAAGTTTCATGCATCACAGACGTGGGTTCGACATTATGTATTTGGAGAACTATATATATATATATATATATATATATATAATATATATATTTTATATATAATATATATATATATATTATATATATAATTTATATATTATATATATTATAA
>JABUQX010028756.1:0-2500 GCA_015478945.1 Trachelipus rathkii | reverse complement strand
ACATCCGTCTATTATTAAGTGGACAAGCAATGTTATAAGTAACTTAGAAAATAAAAAAATTAAAAATTTGTCTTTAGTACAGTCATTCGACTCCTTTCTAAATTTGGATTTAAACCAAGAAGAGGCTTTTGTAAAAAATTATAAAAACGTACTGAATATCGACATTTCTTCCTTCAAGACTGAAACATTGGTCATTCAGATGTTCTGAAAAAAAAAAGAGAATGGAGTTTCATTTCAAAAACTTCGAAGCAGATGGTTGATGAGACTTGGCCCCCAATTTACTCAGTTTACTCTGAAAGAATTTTTATATGCTATGCGACGTATTGAGACATGGCTAAGGTCAATGATAAACCAAGACAGGTTCTCAAATTTCTCCCTATTTAACATTGAGGGGCCACTTAATAAAGCAGAATGTTAAAGAGGAACAGGTGTTTGATATTTTTGTAGGAAAGCACTGAAGGTTGAAAAGTTATAATATAATATATATTCATATATTATATATATATATATATATATATTATATATAATATATAATATATATATATACTTATATATTATATATATACTATATACATATATATATAATAAAATATAATATTTATATATTATAGATATATATATATATATATATATATATATATATATATATATATATATACTTTGTCTCATCCCGCTCACCTCTTATGAGAAGCGGGCTGCCCCACGGAATTTTGCTATCCTTGTAGGCACAGCCTATATTACTTGTAATCTCTTGTACATTTCCCCCCTCTCTTCCAAAATACTCCACCCAAATACTTAACATTTCCCACCATCTTTATCTCAGTTCCTTCCACCTCTATTCTCAACTCTCTCCCTCCTTCTCCTCTACTGACCACCATATTCTCCGTCTTTTCTGTGTTTATAGTCATGCCGCGGCCTCTCTCATCCTGTTGGCAAAAACTTATCATTACCTCTCTCAACCTGTCTCCCTCTTCGCACCAGCACGCCAAGTCATTCCGCATAAGCAAAAATATCACCGTCCAAATCTACTATATCTTCTCTTACCTTCTTTATCACTACATTACCAGATATGAACAAACAAATTGGTGACAACACGCTTCCTTGTTTAACCCCAGTTCTCACCTCGAACCATTCCTTATTTTCAAAGTAGAATTCTACATTTACATTACTATTCCTGTACAAACTCTCAGAGCTCCTCTCCAACTTTCTACCACTGCATATTCTCTCTCCAACACTCTCCACAGTCTCTCTCTCTATGCACTGAATCGAATAGGGTGCTAGATTCTATGAAAGCTATATATGCCCGTTGTTTCTTAAATTCCCATACCTTTTCCAACGTAATTTCAGAGCAACATAAAAGATCCGTCGTGCCTTCTGGTCTTTTCTATATTCCGTGCTGCACCTCTTCCCCCAGCCTGCGCCTCTACTACTATTCTCAACCTTTTCTCTAAAATCCTCTCATATGTTTTAACCAGATGGTTCAACAAGGAAATTCCCCTTAGTTTTAACAGTCTCCTGGTCCTCCTTTTCCCTTATAATATTGGCACTATATGACTTTCCCATCTGTCGGTACTCAGCTCTTCGTTCAACAACCTATTAAACATTTTTCAAAATTTCTTCTTTCATTTTCCTCTCCTCCCTCTTTTATCAATCTATGGGTATCCCATCTTCACCCGGTGCCATACCTTTCTTCATATGTTTCATATTAAACTTAATTTTTTCTTTCTCTCGCACCACGGCCATCACCTCTTCTGTCCTCACGACGATCTCTTCTATCTCCTCCTCCTCCAACACCGCCACAGGTTCCTTTTTCGTTGCCAGCAATAATGTTCGGTCAAATCTCCTTTTTGTGTCTATTGATTTCACCAAAACTTCTCCTTGCTTTTCCTTGAAGTTGATACGATTTTCTATTTGACGAGCAATATGTGTCTGCCAACTTCTAATCATCGTCATCATTTCAGGACGTCGAATTTCATCATTTTCTTCCGTGATCTTCTTTTACCCTTCTTCTTATTTTACTCTTCTTTTCACTCTCTCTGCATCATTCCTTGCCTCCACATATTGAGCCCTTGTTTGTACATCTTACTGTAAGTTTTTTCAGACTACCTTCTTTCAATCCTGTCTACTTCTTTTTTGCCTCCTTCACCTCTTTCAGTCCACACACTTTGTAGTGTCTTTATTTATTCGTTCCTCCTACCCATCTTTTGCTTAGAGTCTCCTCTGTGCCCTTCTTACCGTTTCCTGTATCTCCCCCATCTCTCCTACTCCTTAATTGTTCTAAATCCTCACTTATTTTTCTAATATAATCCCTTTTCTTGTCACACTCTTTATATACACTACTTAATTCACATTTCTCTTTTCTTTACTCTGTAGCTTTTCTGCCTTCATCTCATTCTGGCAACCAACAATCTATGATCCGAATCATTGTTACTCCAGGTATTTAACATTTCTTATTATCCTACTATCAGACGACTATTATATAGTCCATAATATCTCTCCG
>JABUQX010028755.1:20000-30110 GCA_015478945.1 Trachelipus rathkii | reverse complement strand
ACACGACGACAGAATTATTAATATTACTTATTATTATTCAGAGAATTATTAGTAGTAATTTATTATCTACGCATATATTATTATTTATTTTATTAGTATTATATTATTATTTTTATTCTATTATTATTGATTATTTATTATTATTATTGATTACTATTATTATTTATATTATTCTTTTTTTTTTTTTTATCATTATTGCATTATCGATTAATCATTATCGATTACAATTATAGCATTATCAATTATTAATGTATCTTATTATTATTCTTATATTATTATTGTTATTATTAATTATTATTATTATTATTATTTATATTATATTATTCATTATTATTATTATTATTAATGTTATTATTATTATTATTTTATTATTATTCCTTATTATTATTATTATTATTATTATTAATTATTAATCATTTATTATTTATTATTATTATTATTATTATTATTATTATTTTATTAATTATTATTAATATAATATAATTCATAATTATTATTATTATTAATTATTATTATTATTATTATTATTATTATATTATTTATTATTATTATCATTATTATTATTATTATTGATTCATTATTAATTATTATTATTATTTATTATTATTAATTATTATTATTAATTATAATTATTATTATTATTTATTATTATTATTATTATTAATTATTATTATTATTTTTTATTAATTATTATTATTATTTATTTGAGCATTTATTATTATTATTGTATTTGAGTTATTATGAGTCTTAAACCAATTATTATTATTATCATTATGTATTATAATTATTATTATTATTATTATTGATTATTATTATTATTTTTATTATTATTATTGATTATTATTATATTATTATTATTAATTATTATTAATATTATTACTTATTTTATTATTAATTATTATTATTAATTAGAATTATTATTTATTATTATTATTATTATTATTAAGTTGTTATTAATTATTATTAATAATTAATTATATTATTATTAATTATTATTATTTATTCATTATTATTATTATTAATTATTATTATATTATTATTTTTTATTATTATTATTATTATAATTATAATTATAATGATAATATTAATAATAATTAATTATAATTAATAATTATAATTATAGATTATAAGCATTATAAATTATAATTCATGAATTATATATTAAAATTAATATTAAATTATGAATTATAAATTAATTAATAGCTATATTATCATAATTATAATTATCAATTAAATAATAATTAAATAATTATTAATTAATAATGAATAATGCAATCTCAGCCTCGTGATATCTACGATATCTAGGATATTTTCTATTATCCTAAATTATCATCTTCAGATTATAATTATAATTATAAATTATAATTATAATTATAGGCGAACAATAGAGATTTCCATAAAATTTATTTATTATTTTTATATCTTGATCCATAATTTATAATATTATATTACTCTAAATCACTTATAATTAATATATCTAAGCATCTATGATATAATTGACACTATCAAGTGAATATAATTTTATATATTTTTTATTATTTATTTTAAGATGATTTATTTATTATTAATTTACTATGATGCTTTATTCTCGTGATTATCATGAAATTATATATTTGATTTTGTTTCGTTTTATCTACACTCAGAAATTTATTGGTGATTCTAAAGATTATTATTATTATTATTATGATTATTATTATTATTATTATGATTATTATTAATTATTGATGTTTGCCCAGAATAGTATTGTAATAGTTTAATTAATTATTATTAATTGATATATTATTATTATTATTCGGATATATTTAAATAAAAATAAATTATTATTATTAGTTAATTATTATTTCCAAAATGTATTTCCTTTATTATTAGAGCGAAATATATTATTATTATATTTATATAATTAATTATCATTAATTATATATTAATATATGCATAGTATTATATATAATATCCATAGCTCTTTTTATCACAACTTTCATTGGGAGTTTACTTGGTTTATAAACCAACTTATTATAATATATATATATTATATATATATATACGTCTGCTCTATACTGATTATATATATCATAGCTTATATGAGTGACTATAGGCTTATATAATAGTGAATTAGCTATTATAGGCTTATGAGCTATAATGAATAACTGAATAGTTAGAGCTTATATATAATATATAGATTTATATATATATATATAGTATTATATATATATATATATATATATATATAGCTTATATATATATAGTAGTTATATATTGCTTATGAGTATTGATATTTATAGGCTGCTTATATATATGAGTATTAAGATTATATATATATAAATATTATATAGAAAAAATATATATACTATATATATTATATATATAATATATATAATTATATATATATATATATATATTATAAAATATTACTATATATATATATAGTATATATTATATGTATATATATATATATAGACTTTTATTATATATATATATAATATATATAGCTGGTTAATGATTATATATTAGTGACTTAGTTGCTTGGTATATATAGCTTAAGTTTAGCTTAATAGTATGTTGTATAGCCTTATATATATTATATATATTTATATTATATATATATATATATAGTATATAATATATATATATAATATAGCGAGTTTCTGCTGGTGACCTCGGTAGTAGTATCTATGGGCTGAGGTATTATATTATAATATATATATAGTATATTATATATATAGTTATAATATTGCCATTGTCTATATATATGGTATGTACGTGATAATTGTACAATCAATACCTTTTGCACTAAAGAGCCACTAGCTAGCTTACTTGAATACATGTTTTCAGGTATCGACAAATGAACTTCGTTCACTCTGCACATAATCTTAGCTAGTTCTGTTTTATTGGTAATTTTTGAGTCAGCGCTATATGTACATATTCAGCGCTCTATATATATATACTATAACCCGTCTCCAGAGATATGTGACTTCTATATATATAGGCATAAATCATTTTCCTATACTTTATCCAATTAAGCCTATATATATTCCTTCATACTTATGTCTATTGGGTATAGATAATATATATATATATATATATAATATACGTGTAGAATTAGCTAACTTAAAATTAGAGCAAATATACCGCGTCTTTTTTCCTAATTTTATAATTATTATGCGAGTATTAAGTCAGTATCTCAGCTATTTTCTATATTTATATTTCTCGAAAGGGTTAGCATATATATATATATATATATATAAAGTTGTATCAAGTAAATAAAGATATAAAGGACGTCACTGAGAATCGAGTAATTATACTGAGAGCTACATTTATTCATATTTCGCGACTTATACTATCCATTCTTATACTTCCCCTGGCTGGCCTCGCATATGATAATTAAAATAACATACTTATAATAGCAATACTAGTTTTCACAGTGGTCTTCGAGTATAACCCATTCGTGTTGATAAAACGTCTAGAAACAAGAGAGGAAATAACTCTTATATATATATCACCAGCCTGGGTAACTATGCGAGTGAAAGTAGAACAAAAATTATCGAGAGTTTTTAACGTATAGGAGAATAGTTTCACAAAAATGAAATAAAATAAGCCATATATTATTTCGCTTATATTTGATGAATTATATATGTAGATTCTGCTTTTAACCTCAACCATTTCGAACTGTAGCTCAAGAGGCAGCGCTGTGCTGAGAGCTTTTGAATTAGAGTTATAATAGAATAAAAATCAGTGGCAGGGCATAATAAAGCGCAGTATAAGTGCTTTTTGGACCTCGTTATACTAATTTTGTCTGATGCGTAGAGTCTTTGTTTTTATTCTGCACTACACAGACCATTCAATGGGAGTCTCAAGGGGATTTCAAGTGGCACTTAGTAAAAGAAATAGAAATTAAAATACTAGTTGTTCGTGAAGAAACAATCACACTCAGGAAATAGAATAAGTAGTTGGTAAGAAAAACAGGGAACTCTTGTGTATTATACATAACACGCAACCAAGTTGTCTTTTACTAAGTCACTCTTACGTAATGGTAATGTTTAAACCAAATTCTAAGTGAACGATTATGGCGAATTGCAGCAACACGTCTATAAAGTGTAAGACAAAGAAAAGGAACTCCTTAAGTAATTGAGTCTATGTCGTCTCTCCAACACAGAAGGAAGATACATCAAGGATCTTTGATTTGAGCTTTTGTATATTATATAGTATTTTGATTATTGATATTTGTCTATCCGCATGAGCATCAACACCTCTTCCTCGAATAGAAAGAAGGGCAGTGTCATCTCTAACAGTAAGCCTACACGCAAGTATCATCACAATGTATATGTATACTTTGTAAAACTATAACATAAGTTTTAATTTAAGTTTGTTATGATATTAGTGTGTATTATGCGTTTAATATTGGGAATATAGATTTAGGGTATGTTTATACTAGTTTGTGTGTTATAGCGATGCGGGCGTCGAATTGTAGAGTGTCTTGGAGCTGAGGAATTGGGAAAGGGCCAATGCTCAGGTTTGGGATCCAGAATAAAATCGTGACAGCAAAATAACCAAGTGTTATGGGAATAGTAGAAAGTAGAGTGGTGAATTAAGTTAGGTCATGTGGAGGTAGAGGGAACAGTGAGTCAGGGGTGAAAGAGATAGATGGGTAAAAGAGAATGTAGACTAGAGTGGGTTGTATTGAATGTGATAGCGGATAAATGAGGATCGTCGAAAAGGGAGAGGAGCTAGTGCGTGTGGTTCTGTTCGGCATGCGTTGTCAATATTTTTCGTTTTCTTTCAGGAGGTTAGGGGCGAGGCGCCCTTCGACCAGAAAAAACGGTCAGGAATGTTTCCTTGTGACTATTTTTAAATCAACTATGGCGGAAACATGAATAACGAGAGAGCTGTATATAGGAAAGGGAAGGAGGTGTGGAGCTCTTGGGGAAAAATCCGAGATGGGTTATGCGATTTCCGAGTGTGAACAGTATAGAGTATAACGTGTGAGGAGCGCAGGGAAGGGTAGGAATAGTTATGAGGGGACATGGTGCTGTGGGCTAGGGATTAATTAGCGCGATAAGAAATCAGAGCAATATTCGTGGTTGATTTCGTTCTGAGAAGAATTATATTGTGGCTCTATTATAGACAATTTGGCTGCGGAGGAAATGTGGGTTTTTATGACTTACTGACGTATCGCACCAGTAATGGAGGCAAATTATGGGAGGTCGACAAGATGGAGGATATCGTAAATGATTTTGCGTTGGTAGTCGAAATTGAATCATTGTTGGCTATAAGTTTCGCGGGAATTGATAAAACGTGTTCTGTTTAGCCCGTTAGGGGTCGATAGGAGCTTGAATCCATGGAGTCGTGCGAAGAGAGGAGATGGGGAGAATTATAGGTCCATTTGGGGTAGGGGAGAGGAATGGATGTTAATGGAGAAAGTCTGTTAGAGTTGTGTGTTGATAGAAGAATGATAGTTGGGACCCTTTTGGTTCAAGAAAAGTGAAAATCATAAAGTATACAATGGAAGAGTGGCGATTGTTCGGGGCGCGGGGAGGGCGATAAATTGGCACTCTGATTCGTTGAAATGAAGAACATGTTAGCAAAGGATAGATGCCGAATTACTATCCTCTCACCGTTATTCAGCTTGCGTTCTCTCTTTCTCCTTATGGTCTCGGGTGCCGTAGGTTCCCTTTACCGATCCCTCCTGGTTATCTGATCACTATTTGGTGGTTGCTAGGTTAAGGGTAGGGGAGATAACGGTAGAGAACGAGAAAAAAAGAGGAGAATAGAAGTCATAAAGGTGGAAAAATTAGATGAAGACATGTGTATGAGGGATCTTAGGAGGGGTATGGAGGATAGGTGGAGGGACGTGAGAGGGACGGAAATTAGGGAAGTGGAGGAGGAGTGGAAGAGATTTAAAGAGACAATTTGTGAAGAGGCCAGAAGGATATGTGGATAAAAAGGTGGTGTCTGTAAGAAGGAAAGGGAGTGAATGGTGGAGTGAGGAGGTGAAAGAGTTGGTGAAAAGGAAAAAAGAGGTCTATGTGAAATGGTTGGGGAATAGGAGAAGGGAAAACTGGGAGGAATATAGAAGGGTTAGAGTGGAAGCAAAGAATGCGCGACAAAAAGAGAAAAGACCCGCCATTCTCTGGCGAGCAATTTGCAGAAAATTTTGATAACAGGAGTAAGATATCCGGAAAGAACAGTAAAATAAAAAAAGAAAAGGGGGGGGTTAGGAGAGAGGGTTACAGGGAGGGGAAGGGGAATTGAGGAGGGGAGATAGGGTGAGGAATAAGATGGGGGAATATTTTTAGAGGATTATTGAATAAATGGGTGTGAGACGATGAGGAGGATTTCAAGAGTGAGCGAGGGGGGGAAAAGTGGGGCAGGAAGGGATATGGAAATACAATGGAGAGAAATTATTAAAGGGCGTAATGACTAAAGGAAAAAAAGGAAAGTCAACAGGTCTAGATGGTGTGAGTATGGAAATGTTAAGATGGCAGAGGAGGTGGAGAAGGCTGGTATAGGTTATATAATTTAGTTTGGGAAGGAGAGGTTCCACAGGATGGCGAGGATGGTTGTTGGTTCCCCTGTATAAAGGGAAAGGGGAATAGGATGGAGTGTGGGAATTATAGAGGTATTTTGTCTTTTGAGTGTAGTAGGGAAAGTGTATGGGAAGAATACTAATTGAGAGGGTGAGAGATTTAACGGAAGAGAGAATGGGGGAAGAACAAGGAGGAATTAGGGTGGAAGGGGATGTGTGGATCAAGTATTCACAATGAAGATGCTTGTGGAGAAAGGTTTAGAGAGGAAAGGGAAAGTGTATGGGTGTTTTTTGGATTTAGAGAAAGCATATGATAGAGTGAAAAAGAGGGGGGAATTATGGAGGGTGCTGGAGGAATATGGAGTAGGGGTAAATTAGGTAAGTAATTAGCGGGCCTTTTAATAGGAAATTAGCAGAATGTGTGAGAGTATTAGAGAGGGGAGAGTGGAGATGTTTGGGGTAGAGGAGGTTAGACAGCGGATGTGTAATGTCACCGGGCTTTTCAATTAATTTCCACTGGAGAGTGTCGCAGAGGCATGGATGAGGAGAGGGGAGAGGGGTGGAATGATGGATAGGGGTGGATAGATGGAAGTGAACATGATACTATTTGCGGATGATACTGCCTTAGTGGCGAGGAATTCAGAAGGGCTGTAGTATTTGGTGAAGGAGTTTGAGAGAGTGTGTGGACAAAAGGGTCTTAAGATAAATCCAGGTAAGAGTAAAGTGTTAGTGTTTGAGGAGGAGGAAACAGATGAGGATGGGGTTAGAGATTAGAGTAGGTGTAGTATTAGAAGAAGTAAAGGTTTTCAGATATTTAGGGATGGATTTGGGTAAGGAAGGGGGGATGAAGGAAGAGATAGATCACAGAGTAGGAGAAGGAATGAGAGCATTGAGTGGTCTGAGGGAATTATGGAAAGGGGGGATTTATCACATAAACTTAAGATAGGTATGTTTGAAAAAATTTGTGTTCCAGCGGTACTATATGGGTGTGAAACATGGGGTTGAATGCTTGGTCCAAGAAGAAGTTGGAAGTGTTTGAGATGAAAGGGTTGAGAGCGGTATGTGGGGTTAGTAAAAGAGAGAGAGGATTAGGAATAGGGTGATAAGAGAGAGATGTGATTGGAAGAATGGTTTGGTGAGAAGAGCGGAGAAGGGAATGTTAAGATGGTTTGGACATCTGGAGAGAATGGAGGAACAGAGGGTGGTTAGGAGAGTTTGGGAGGCGGAGGGGATAGGAAGGAGAGGAAGGGGAGACCAAGAAGGAGGTGGATGGATGGAATAAAGGAAATGCTGGAAGAGAGAGGGTTGAGGGTGGAGGAAGGTAGGGTGTTGGCGAGAGATAGAATGGAATGGAGGAGGTGGGTGAGGGCGAGATGAAGGAAATATGTATTAGGGAAGCTGCTTGCACGTACCACTACCCCGCTTAAGCGGGAATAAGTGTTTGTATAATAACACTAAATAAAAATATATATATATTATATATATATATAATATTATATATATATAATATATATATATAATATATATATATATTATATATATAATATATATATATATAATATAATATTTTATATATATATATTATCAATATATATATATATATATATATATAATATATATATTATATATATATATATTATTATATATATATATATATTATATATATATATATATATAATAATATATATATACTACTTATATATATATATATATAATATATAGTATATATATATATATATATATATATATATAATATATATATATATATTATATATATATATACTTATATCTATGTAAAATGAACAATAAAATTGATTAAACTTTCATTTAAAATGAGGATTAAATTAATTAGTTAATTAAGCGTATCATTAGAGCGCAGTTAAAATTTTCATAATTAAGTTTCACAAAACAAAAACAAAATTTGATAATCTGAGTGTAAAAATGAATTACAATGTCGTTCATTTAGAATTTCTCGAAAATTAATCTTTTATTAAATTGTTATTCATATCGTTGCCTTAGTAGAATAACAAAGCATAAAAAGTATGATTATTATTATATATTATTATTATTATTATTATTATTATTATTATTATTATTATTATTATTATTATTATTATTATTATTATTATTATTATTATAATTATTATTATCATTATATTATCATTATCATTATCATTATCATTATTCATTATGAAAACTTAATTATTATTTATGTCATTATTATTATTATTATTATTATTATTATTATTATTATTATTATTATTATTATATTAATTATTATTATTGTTGGCGACTCGTATGTATTTTGAATTAATATATTACTTATTATTTTATTATTTGGAGTGTTCATGCTTGAGTGTTGTCGGAATTATTGTATGCTGGATTTGTGTTGTTTGGGTGGGTTGTTTGTGATTGTGATTATTCATGGCGTATTATTTGCTGTTGGTTGTTCGGTTGTCGTGTGTTATTAATTATTTCTGATGGCTATTTCTATTATTGAGTATATTATTTGCTTGTATATTATTAAAATTAACATTACCATTAAACACCTAATAATTATTTTTATTATTATGGATAATATTTTTGGAAAATTAAATAATTACTAGTAATATTGCGTCATTGAATAACAATTATTTTAATTATTATTATTATTATTACTGTTTTTATTATTATTTAATATTATATTTAATATTATATTTAATAATTTTTAATTATAATTTATAATTATAATTATATACGATGTATAATTATAAATTATAATGTATAATTATATATACAAATATATTTCATTTGCCATGATAATAGTGCGAAAAAGACGTAGATAAATTATTAATTATAATTAATAATTGATAATTAAAATTAATAAATTATAAATTATAAAATTATAAGAAAACTATAATTATAATTAATAATTAATAATTATAATTATAATTATATTATAATTATAATTAATAAATTAATAATATAATTTTTAATTTATTAATATTATATTATCTATATTATTAATTATTCTTATTAATTAATTATATTTATTATTATTATTCATTATTATTATTTAATATTATTATTATTATTATTATTATTATTATTATTATTATTATTATTATATATTTAATTATTATTAAATTATTTATTATTATTATTATTAATTATTATTATTATTATACATTATTGTTATTTTTTTTGACTATTCATCATTTGCAAGCTATTAAGTAAGTATTATTTATTATTATTATTGTTATTATTAATTAATTATTTTTATTCTATTAATTATTAATATTTAATATTATATTATTATCATTTTATTATTAATATTATATTTTTATTGTTTATTATTATTATTATTACATTATTAATTTCAGTATTGGTATTTGTGGATTATTTTTAATTCTCGTTAATTGATTTTTATGTTTCTTTTTAGTTTTTATTTATTTTTTTCAATTTTATATAATTTATTTTTTTTATTTTCATTTTTTTTTTCATTTTTTTTCATAATTTTTTTGTTTTTATTTTTATTTTTATATCATCTATTATTGTTCGTCTATGCCAATTTCATTTTTTTCCCTTTTATTGCTTTTAATTTTTGTATT
>JABUQX010028755.1:12500-15000 GCA_015478945.1 Trachelipus rathkii | reverse complement strand
ATTTTATTATTATTATTATTATTATTATTAATTTATTATTATTCGATTATTTTTATTATTATTATATATTATTATTATTCATATTATTTTATTATTATTTAATAATTAATTATTACTATTATTATTATTATTTATTGTTATTTTATATAGCTATTATTATTATTATTGCTATTAATTATTACTTATTAATTATTATTATATTAATTATTATTATTTATTTTATTATTATTATTATTATTATTTTAATTTATTATTATTATTGTTATTATTATCTATTATTATTGATTATTATTATTAATTATTATTATTATTATGTATTATTTATTATTATTATTATTCAATATTATTATTATTATTAATTATTAATTGTTATTATTATTATTATTATTAATATTAATTATTATTATTCTTATTCCATTATTTATTATTATTATATTATCAATTATTCATTATCACTCTATTATTAATTATTATTATCATTATTATTAATTAGTTTTTAATCCTTATTCATATTATATGTAATTAGTATTTTGTATTCCTTATTTAATATTATTACTGTATTTAGTATTTGATTACCTATTATTTATTTAGTAGTAGTATTTTCTATTTTAATAGTTATTATTATTATTATTATTATTATTATTATATTATTATTAATTATTATAATAATTATTATTCTATAATTATTATTGTTATTAATTATATTATTGCTTGTTATTATTATTTTTATAATTATTTATTATTAATATTATTATTAATGTTATTATTTATTATTTTGTTATATTATATTAAATTATTATTATTATTATTATTATTATTATATATTAATTATTATTATTATTGATTATTATTATTATTATTATGTATTATTATTATTTTTATTATTATTATTTATTATTATTATTAATTATAATTATTAATATTATTATTATTGTTATATTTTTATTATTAATTATTATTATTATTATTATTATTATTATTATTATTATTATATAATTATTGATATAATATATTATGTATAATCATTATTATAATTATTGTTATTATTATTATTATTATTCATTTATTAATATTAGTTATTATTATTATTCATTATTATTTATTATATTATTATTATTGATTATTCTTATTATTATTAAAATGTGAATTAGTTTCCATTATTATTATTATATTATTTATTTTGTTATTTTATTATTATTATTATTATTATCGTTATTTTTTTTATTGGTATGTATTATCTATTTGGGCTCAGCATGGTACGAAAACGTCCCCAAGTAAGCCCTTTTCCTCATCTATTTATATATTAAATTCTTATTTTTAATGTAAGCATAATTTGTAATACCGTCGATGAAATAAAATATTTTTTTGATTTGATTTTATTATTATTATTATAAATTTATTATTTTTATTATTATTATTATTATTATTATTATTATTATGTATTGTATTATTATTATTATTATTATTTAGTATTATTATTATTTTATTATATTAAATTATTCTTATTTATTATTATTGTTATTGTTTATTGGTATTGTTATTGTTAATGGTTATTATTATTGCTTAGTTAATATAAGTTTATTCATTTTGACTTTTATTATTATTCAATACTATTATTATATTAATATTTATTATTAATTATTATTATTATTTTTATTATTATTTTATCTATTATTATTAATTATTATTATTAATTTTTATTATTGATTATTATTATTATTATTATTTTAATTATTATTATTATTTCTATTATATTATTATTAATTATTATTATTATATTATTATTGATTATTATTATTAATTAATTAATTATTATTATTATTATTATTATTATTATTATTTAACGTATTATTATGTATTATTATTTTATTATTAATTATTATGTATTATTATATTATTATATTGATATTATTATTATTGATTATTATTATTATATTATTATTATTATTAATCATTATATTGTTAATATTATTATTATGATGTTAGAATTCTTGCCAGCTTTATTTATTATTATTATTATTCTTATTCTTATTATTATTATTAATTATTATTATTAATTATTTATATTATTATATTATTATTATTAATAAATAATTAATCTTACCAGTTATTATTATTTGTTTCATTATTTTTTTTAATTTATTATTATTACTATTACATATATAATAATTACATATATATTATTATTAATATTATTATATTTATTATATTATTAATTATTATTATTAAGTATTATTATTATTATTCTATTGAATTATTATTGATTATTATTATTATTATTATTATATTGTTAAATTATTATTATTATTATTAGTATTTATAATCATTATTATTAATTATTATTATTATTATTATTATTTATTATTATTATTATTTACTAATTAATTATTATTATTATTATTTATTATTATTTATTATAATTTATTATTTATTATTATTATTATTTATTATATTATTATTATTATTATTATTAAATTATTATTATTAATTATTATTATTA
>JABUQX010028755.1:0-5000 GCA_015478945.1 Trachelipus rathkii | reverse complement strand
CTTGAGTATCAAGAGTGCTTTCTAAAGAACCCCTGTCAGGTTCCTTCCAGACTTCTTCATTTGCATCCTTTAAAATAAGAGAAGTATTACAATTCAAACGAATGAATGAGTTAGGAGTTATGGTTTCAAGATCACTAGCTTCTGATCTATATGTGAGAGGCCTGCTGTTAATAGCATTTTTTATAAAAGACAAAGTTGTTAAAAGTTCGAAATAATTTAACCTCTTCCTACCAATAACTTTATACATACAAACTTTCAAAGTGCGTATTTGACGCTCATAAAAAGACCCCCACCAAGCTGAATAATTGGGAATACGAATATGCTTAATATTGTTAATTTTGAGTTCATCCCTGAATTCATTGGACCCCAGAGCCCTAGACAAGATGTCTGCCCCTTTCACGAATGTTCTAGCGTTATCAGAGTAAAGGAAATCTGGGATGGTATATAGGTTACAAAACCTTTGAAAAGCTAGTAAAAAATTTGTCACACCCATGTCAGGGACTAGTTCTAAATGAATTGATCTTACATTAAGACATGTGAATAATAGGATAAACATCTTGTCCAGTTTACCTGTAGTCTCATTAGTCACAAATATATGACCAGTAAAGTCAATGCCTGTGAATTTAAAAGGCATTACTAAATTCATATGATGTTTAGGGATGTCAGTGCACTTAGGATATTTAAAAGCACGCACATTGATTTTTTTGCATAACATACACTGATTTAAGACCTTTTTTATTGCTATGCGAGCTTTGGGAATCCAGAAACCTTGGTTTCTAATATAATTTAATGTACTATCTAATCCCAAATGCTGCATTTTTTTATGAGCCTTCAAAATTAATAAGGTGGTGAAGTGGTGGTATCTTGACAAAAGGATAGGATTTTTGATATCATAATTAAAGTATGTACATTTAGATATTCTACCCTTTGATCTTAAAATGTCATCACCATCCAAAAATAAATTTAAGTTATTAACTAGGTTAGGTATTGCACCCTTTTGATCCGATTTTAAAAATGCAATCTCTTTAGTATATGAAGAGTTTTGTACTTTTTTGATCCAATATTTAAGAGCTTTTTTGCAAGGGTCTTCCTTAGTAATTTTGCTTAGAAACATAAACAAATAACTAGTTATATTTATTACTTTTTCAAATTTACTAAATTTATTTATTTCCAATATTTCATCAATATTATTATGTTTATTATTAATTACATTAGTATTAAAATTTAATGTAGCAAAATTACTAAATTCTGGAGAAAGTGAAAGCATTGGAAATTTTGGCCACCTCTCCAGATCCTTACAAAGCCACTCTGGACCATGTTTCCACATATTTAAATTTTTCGCAAATTGTTTAAAAGTTAAACCCCTGGTCAAAAGGTCTGCTGGGTTTTGAGCAGTTTGCACATAGTTAAAAATAATTTTTAGTTTATATTTACTTCTGATGTCATCACACAAAGTGATAACATCTTTTAACCTGTTATTAACATACTTAGCCTTGACCTTGGTTTCACCTGTCAAAAGCCAATTAAGAACTACTTGTGAGTCCACACCTATATTTACATATTCAAAAATGATGTTAAAATAAGAGTCTAAAATAGTGGATATGCATTTTAAAGCTAAAAGGACTCCTAATAGTTCTAAGGTTGGAATACTATAGGTCTTTTTAACAGGTGTTACTTTGGCCTTGGCAAACAAAAGGTTATTTTTTCCTTCACTTGAACCATATGCAACAAACCCATAACATTTAGCAGAACTGTCACAAAATATATTCAGACCATAGGATTCACTTTCATTCACAACTTGACGTGGAAACTCAATCTTACTCAATTCATTTAAATCCTCCTTCAGTTTACCCCATTCAGTCAACATTTCCCCAGGTAATTTTTCATCCCATTCTTTTTTAGCTTCCCAAACACTTCTCATTAACAACTTCCCTCTTACGGTAATAGGTATTGTAAGTCCTAAAGGATCAAACAACTTGGAAGTTTCAGAAAGTATCTGTCGCTTTGTACTACACGAGCTCCTATAACTTACTGATGACACATGCAAGGAATCTTTCTTTAAATTGCATTTATACCCAAGCACCTTTTCATACTCATTTTCATGCTCCACATACCTACCATCCATTCTCATACTCTCACACAACTGCTCACAATTACTATTCCAAGAGCGAAGTTCAAACCCACCCTGGTTCATTCTTTCAAAAGTAAGATGGTACAACTTTTCCAATTCTTTGCAATTATTGCCTGTAAAAATCAGGTTGTCTACAAAAAAATTAGAAGACAAGATATCCCTACACTTATCATCAGGGAACTTTTCTACATGATGTTTCATTATATAATGGAGAATGAAAGGGGACGCTGTATAACCGAACAGTAAAGTTTTAAACCTGAAAGAGATTAATTCATCATTCTGATACCATAAAAAACAGAATTTGTTTTTGTCATATTCGTCTCTTAATTTGATAGACAAAAAGGCTTGTTTAATGTCACTAAGGACAACATAATTATTAGTTCTAAATACTAAAAGTAATTTTAAAAGGGAGTTCATCAAATCTAAACCAGCATAAGAAGCCTGATTCAAGGAAGGGCTGTCTTTAGATATTTTAAAAGAGCAATTAAAGACAGGTCTTATCTTGGTTGTGATCTGCTCCTCACTTCTTATTATAGGTCTGTGAGGTATAAATATATAATCACATCTCTTAAATTTAGGAATATTTACAATTTCAATTATATTATCTTGCAAATATTGAGAAAAAATATTATTATAACTTTCTACAAGTCCTTTTTGCTTAAGAGAAGAATAGACTCTATTTAATACTCTCAAAGAAATATCAAAATTTGAAGCAACATTTTTAATTTTTTCTTCTATCCAAGGAAGTTTGACATAATAATTGCCATCCTGGAAAGAAATATCATTCTTAAATTTTTTAATCATGATCTCATCATAAGAGGCTAGATCATTATCCTCTTTAGTAGGAATACCAACACTCTCCATGGACAACAAATATTCAAGTCCATGTTCTACTTCAGAATCATCATAAATATTATCAAAAGGGTGAAAATAACTTTTAATAGGATTTAAAATCAAATTTACAATGGTTTCATTTACTAAAGCAGACTCCTCCTCTTCTATCAATGGAGACTGCATATTCACTTTACTTACTTCTATGATTTGATTTCTGGTTAAAAAATTTTGAACATTACCTATAGGTATAAACTTATTTGCAATTTTAAAACAACTTCCAGACATTATATTAACTAAATTAAAAGAAGGAAGAAATTGAATAATGTCTGTGCCTAATAAACAATCTATGTCAAACATATCATGGTCTCCACTGTTATAAAAAAAAGAATCAGCTAAAGGAATACCATTTTTCTTAAAATTTTCAACCGCTTTATTCATGCCGTGAATTCTATAATTTAAATTTAAATCATTGTCAATGAGGAAAGGCATGCTAAAAACTTCCCGATCATTAAATTGTAAACCCAATAACAATTGCTGAAAAATTCGCTGTTTTGCACCAATGAAAGTTTGAATATTGTACTCTAATTCATGTAAATTATCAAAATTATTAATTAAACCTGTCATGGCATTTTTAGATATGTAAGAGCGTTGACTACATGTATCTATTGCTCCTCTTACTGTAACCTTTTTGTTGCCTTTAAAGAGTTGAAAGGAAATTGTTGGCAACAAATACACTTTATCCACATTTTGTTGGAAACTTATACATAAGGAGCTAACAGACTCATTTTGCTCATTTGGGATATCATTGGGACAAAAAGCTGTTATATGGGAATTAGCTTTACACTTAAAACAATTAAATCTTAATTTATTTTTAATACCATAACATTTTTCAGGCACATGACCCAAACCTCCACAATGATGACACATGTTTAGCTCTTTGGCACGTTTTATACGCTGAGGCACTGTTGGATACTTGTCACATAAATAGAGAGGATGATTTTTTAATTGACATAGCTTACAAATTGTAGGGTTGTAAGTTTGAGTTTCTATTTTATTATTTACATACATTTTAGAATCTTTACTATTATTTACAGTTTTAAAATTTTGAAGAGTACTAGATTTAGGAGCTTTAGTAGCTTGAAAAACTTTATTTACTTTAGCTTTGGTTGATACATCCTTCCTATTTTGGGACAAAATACTTAAAGTATTAATAACCTCATTATAATGATCAAAAATTTGTACCAAAGTAGGATAATTATTTGCAATTTTATGTATTAATTCACTTTTAAACACTTTAGGCAATTTTTGAAATATTATATTACTCAAGAGTAGACTTCCAGGTGTATCAGCTTCTAAAAAGTCTACTTCATAACTCTTAAGTTCATAAATCATTGACCTAAGTTCATTTATATACACTTTCAATTTCAAAAAGCCTTCATCATAGCCTTCATCAACCTTAAGATCTAAAATATTATTTATATTTTCATTAATTATGAAAGGCCTATCAAGAAATTCTTTCTTTAATAACCTTAAGGCTATGTCATAGTTTTCATCTGTAATAGACAGATGGCTTACTACTTTAAGAGCATAATCCTTTAAAAAACTAATTAAATAAGTAAGCTTTACTGAATTGGTTAAATTACTCCTATTACCGATTAAATTATTAAATTTATTAAGGAAATTGGAAAAAAGTAATTTATTCTTTCCCAATCCATCAAATACTTCGCACTGCAACTGAGGCAGTTTGGAATCATTTATATTAACCTTATTTATTAAATCCAAAAAATTATCAGTATTTACACTCTCATTTATTTTTACAATTTCTTTAGGAAAATATTTTTCTAAGGACAATAACTCAGCTGACAACTCAAAATGGTAATCTACTTGACCTTCAAGCTCAGAATTAAAATAAGAAGGATCTAAATTATCTACATTATTATCAGACAACAGTATGACAATCTCATCATCCAAACTTTTAATAGAATAGACTTCTTTCTCAATATCAGTATTTACAGCTCTAAATAGAGGCTCTGTT
>JABUQX010028754.1:77500-86867 GCA_015478945.1 Trachelipus rathkii | reverse complement strand
AGTGAGATGTTAGCGATGAGAAATGAAGATCGTTAGAATGCAAGGGCAACATTAACAGACAAATGAAGAACGTGGATACCTAGGGAAGACTCACCTGAGAATCACCTTTACCATTTACTGGTTTACGCACAAGCGAAGTTAATCCTGAAGGCCATTTCACGAGTAGAGCTCGTCCACAATCGACCGCGATGATGATAAAAGAACGAGCACTGAAAAAAAGACGTAAAAGAACAGATGAGCCGATTAATATGTGTCGTTTTCCGATGAAAAAGTGTTATAGTTGTGTGACGGACTTAATGTTTTTTCGATTATTTCGAGGAACTGAGTTTTTGAGTATTTGAAAACAGCCTTGATCAATGCCCCAATTAAAAATTGGAGAAAGATCAGAACAAAGTGTATTAGGACATCAGATACTTGAAAGCTCAGACATGGCGCGGT
Source organism: Trachelipus rathkii (assembly GCA_015478945.1). NCBI lineage: Eukaryota > Metazoa > Arthropoda > Malacostraca > Isopoda > Trachelipodidae > Trachelipus > Trachelipus rathkii. The sequence continues at coordinate 86,429 of JABUQX010028754.1, read as the reverse complement.
AAAGAAGTGACAATACATCTCGAACTATGAGGGAGATTAAGGAATTTGCAATATAAAGAGCTCGTAGTACACAAACCGTGATACAGATGCAGGCGTCGCGAGGAGCATAGATTGCCAGCGCTATACAATAAGTGACGGTAAAGTATTAACCGAAATAACAGAGAACCGTCGTTAACGGAGAGCAGAAGAGTACGCAAAAGGAAGATCGCGAAAGATAGTACAGAAGCGCAATCGTAGAACAAAGATCCACCAGAGCTCAATGAGTATTTATCTCATATCTAAGAATATGCACCAAAGCGTGACCGTCAAAATCATGACCGTATTGAATAGAACAAGATCTGCGAGTAGGTTACCCAAATCTACATGCGATTAGGTCATCAGAGGGACGAGTTATGAGAGAACTATAGTCAGAAAAAGAGGGTATGTTAAGAAGTGACCCAATGACTCGAGCTAGCAAGATCTCGAAAGAGGGTGGCTCGCCGATTATTATTATACAGCGTATATATACACATAGCGAAAGATATAACTACGATAATCATATATACCCGCATGTGATAGTACATGAAGTATTCCAAAGACCAATAGATATCTCAGACATTATAAAATGTATATCAATTGATACTATACCTAGTTAGTAGAGTTTACTATTATATAACTAAATAGCCATATAACTATGTAGATATATATAATATCAAGAAATAAATTAGTATTAATATTAAAATAAATATAGTAATGAGAGGTGATGAATCGCTTCTTCACACAATCATATTCTGCGTTCATCACGAATTATATCTAAGTACATTTGAAAACTTTTAGTTTACAGATATATATGGGAGGTCATCAATGAGGTTTGATCACTATTTTTGTGTATTTCTGATTTATCATCTACGTTATTGTTATTTGGGTGAGTTCAAAGTAAGAATTAATGCAAAGTAAAATAAGCAGGCATTAAATGGACACATATATAATATAAGCAGTACGATGTTGAGTAAGTATATTAATAATAGCACTGAGAATGATATGACAGTCACTAATATAATATTATATAAATGTAACCAAAGTATACTAGTAGGTACTTTGGATCCATTTTATTCATTAGTAAATTATTAAATATATATATACTATATAATATTAATAAGTAATATTATTATAATTATATATTATATAAATATTATATATAATATTATATATATGATATCATTTTGACATATGTTTCTTACAAAATCTTGGTTACACTTAATCTACATACATTTACGTTTTTGACATATGTACGTCACATTGACGTTATGCTATATTATTATTGTTATTTTATCTTACATTTGTATATATTGAGGAGGTAGAAGTATAAGTTAATAATGAAAAGAAATAGAAAATTGCTGTAAGAGAAGCATAATAGCCATAACGGCATACAATCGCTAATCAGTAAAGTAAGTAAATTTATGTAAATGTCTGTAGTATGATCGATGTGAAGCGTAATAAATTAATATAAAGACAAAAAAGGAGTAATGAAACTGGAAGTGACAGACAGTCCCTTTTAAAAGTATAAATAATTTATTTTAAAGTAATGTTTATCCGAATTTTGCTCTGCGAGATACCATAGTTTATTACTCAGTCAGTTTCAAGTTGAAATCCAGAGAGTACATATGCTATGTAAGAACAATAAGTATTGATTACGCGTTCAGTACGTATTTATGAATAGATGAATGGGTATAGTATCTATAGCTATCATCATAAACTAGTTAAATAGAGTATGTATTATAAGTGTGTCAAGTGTGAGACTAGTAGCAGTATATACTATCGTATTTGTTGCAAAGTAAAAAATATAATTTATTTAAAAATATTGATATAAATATAATTATACTATTAATTATTAATCATAGTAATTATTAAAATATTATTTTAAAAATTATTTAATTATTTATATAGACTATATTTAATTAATATAGTAAATATATACCTTATATTATGAAAAATTGAGTTACTTTAAAAATTAAATAAAAGCCATCACGGTTGACACTACACCAAGTCAGAGAAAATAGAGATGATGGTACCTAAACTTTAGTAGAGACCTGATCTCGTATAACGTTCAGAAACGTAAAAAACCTATAATCTACAATCCAAATAAATACTGTAAATAACGTAACGCCTATTACTCTTAAGGACGTTAAACGCATAGAAGTTTTCTAAGTAATTAACATCTATTTGTGTTGGTGATAAGCCATAAGTTTAGACTTGTATTATGTTAGATTAAGATTAGATATTTGAAGTCTGAATATACAATAGAATTATATGGTCAGAGAGGACAGAACCTGGTTACGACCAGTGATGAACCTTTCAACATTATGAAAGAGACTGGGGATAGTTAGTGGAGTTGAAGAAGTAACAAGACGAAAAGATAGGGAATGTAGAAGTTACTTAAGTCGTATTTGAGCTATAATTAGTAAAAAATATAAATTTATTATATAATTAATATTATAACTTATATATACTTATAATTTTAATTTTATATATAATATATTATTATTATAATATATAATTATTAAAATTATTAAATTATTAACTATATATAGTATATATATTTATATATATAATAAATATATATTATAATATAATTTGTTTTTTTAAAGAGTGGAAGGTCTTAAATAGTAAGAAAAATATAAGTTATATACCATAGTAAATAAAAGCATTTGTATTAATTCATCATATTATATTATTTTTTTCTGAGAGCAGATTTTCACATATCACGACATACTGAGCATAGCACTATACGGCGTAGAGACAGTCTAGAGGTTCACTCGACAACATACTAACGTCTAGACGGCAAGCCTACACGATGAAGCCTAAGCGGTTAAACACCATTACACAACTAACATCCAGATGCTCTATTACTATATATCTTTTCTACCCCCAGCTAGATCACATGCTGATTGCATATGCATCATCATAAGAGGCTCACCTGCAGAAAGATTTTACTTATATTCCCGAGCCTCCTCCAGTTCCATGTGCACTCGTTAAATACACATTTGTCCTATATATATATTATATAGTATATATATATATACGTAATATATAATATATATAATATTTATATAATATATATTTATATATATATATATTATATATATATATATTATTATATATATATAATATATATATATATATATAATTATATATATATATATAATATATAATATATATAATATATATTATAGTATTTTTAAGAAGTTTAATAAGCAATTTTAACAATAGTAAAAACACATACAGTCAGATTTATATATAATATATAGTAAATATATATTATTTATATATTATTATATATTCTTGAGTATATATAATATATATACAATTTCTTATCATTGAAAGCGTAGTAGAGGTAGTACATTCGCGCTAGAGCGCGCTGTATGGACTATCGCGATGAGATATACACGTCGCCGCGAGGGTGGTTCCACAAGATCCGTCGCTATCGGTTGATAGCCGAAGTGCACGCTATTATCTAGATCTTTTATCACGACTTAGCCATCAACTCATCTTGTGACTCACATAAACCTTTCATTCCAATCTACCCAAGAAAATCTCTAATTTATGCTCTTACTTCTGAGTCCACTGAGGCTTACCTCGAAGAATTTCTTTTATTCCGACCTCCTCTTCAACTGTCCATAACACTGTATACTATATTCATTAGCATCTGTCCTATCACTATTACTAATCTATCAATCCTCTCTGAGGCACTATATATGATATATATCCATATATGTTCCCTACCAATCTACATTTATGCACTACTATCAATATCTACCAATATAATTTGGTACTAACTCTTTACATCTTACCATACACAATCTAGTTTGGCACTTTCTTCAATCTACCAAATCTACTATTTAGGTACTATGTATACCTCTTACAATCTACACTTATACTTAGGCATACTCTCATTCAATCTAGCAATTCTAATACTTATGACACATTTACTCCTTTCAATCATACTATAATCTAACTTATGGCTACTATATTATATATCATCTGCAATCATAATAGCCAATATCTCTTGATGACGACTCTCACTTCAATTATCTATATCCATTTAGCTACTATATGAGCTCACTTTCATCATACTAATATAACAGTATCCAATTGCTAATCTATGAGACACTGAGCTGCTATTATATGAGGTGTTGTTCCGGAATCTCTAGTATGGAGTGTATGTCGTACTGCATGAAATCTGCGACTGGGGTGTTCGCAACAAGGATCTGCATTCTTATACCAATAAGTGGATGTTTAGTGACACTTTCTCTTCGCAACTCTAGTCAAATACACTCAATATGTTCTTGGCTACCACTTAAATAATCTTACTTACACAGCATCTACTCCTTAGCAATTCTCTACTTCATATCTGCTGCATCAATACAGTCTAGCTTAGGCACTCTTCATATCTACATCTGGCTCCTAATAACTCATAGCTGTTGATGCACCTCTTCTACTTCCAATACTTCACAAATTCTATTTCTAGCGTGGACCACTCCTCAGTCTCTCTCTAACATCTACTATGTGGCCACACTCTACTTGGCACATCTAACCAATCTAAGTTTGGTCTACTTCAACTTCTCCATCATCGAATCTACTAATCTAGTGCACTTGTGCACTCTCTTTCTTAACTACATCAATCACACACAATCTACTTGTACTCTCTTCAACTAGCTAATTTTTTCACCTACCTAATTCAACTCCGATACTATGGCCACATTCTACTCCTTCAGCAACTCTCTAATCTACCATTTTCATATCTCTATGGCACTCTCTGAATCAATCTACTACCTAGATTCTACTTGGCATCAAATCACCTAATCATACTATGCGATTATCTCGGCTCAACTCTACTCACATCTTACTCACAAGGTCTACCAAATCTGCTCACACCTTGGCAACTCTCTCCTATCACAAATTCCTACCACTAATCTACCGTTGGCACTCCATATCTCATATCTGGCACTCTTTGGCTCACCTGTCACTTGCTAACGCGTGACATCATCCTACTCGCATGTTGCAGTCTCTTTGAGCTCAGAGTTCTAGCCCAATTGATTTTTATAAATAATGCATTTCTATTCTCTTATTCAGAGATCTCTGAACTCCTAGAGTCTTAAACGTATGATGACTCATGGCACTTCTCTCTTCATTCACATGTGCTTCCACACATGCCTAAAGTCTGCAACACTGCTTGCACTTCCCCTCTTCCACCATCTTACTCCAACTCTCCTACATACTGGTCTTTGACCTCCCCTCAACACTTTCTAATCCACATCTCGCATCGTTATGGATGTGAAGCTAAAGAGCATAGACTAGATACGATAGATTAGCTAAAGATAAGATAGATTGATAGATAGAATTATAAAACTAAATATTACAATTATATAGCATACTCTTCAGCAAATCTATACACATCAGACCGTTCGATTCTAGCATGGACACTCAACTAACGGGTGGTATCAACTTCCACCATTATCTAAGAGCTGTAAACGAGATTCAACTCTAGATTTACCCTATATACTTTAAATCTAACTCAATACTAATTGTATCGCACTACTTCACCTAGTCGTAACCATTCACCTAACATTTTGCACTCTCTCGCAATCTAACACCCACACACTTTGCCTCTCTCTTTATTCCACCAATCTACTTGGGACACTCTCTACACATCTACCATCCACCACACAAACAAACACACATCACTACACACACACTGACACACACACACTCTCACTCACAATCTAACATCTACCAGCACACATCAACTAGACACACTATCCCACTATGTACGAAGCAGCTCTGCTACATGCTTACTAAATGCCGATGATCTCACTCACATATGAAAAAACGATATTTATTTTCAATTAACAAACACATTAATATACAGTCAAGAATCCTCTTTAGTATTCCATACCTGACTCGTGATAATAGAAGAGAAGAAAAATAGTATAAGTTAACCCAGCAGAATAGAATTAGAGTTAATCTCCCATAAGAGTCCCGCGTAGAGGTCGGTTCTCTTGTGCAGAGGGTAATATCTACAGATCTCTAAAACCAAAAAACTAATAGTAGGAGCATTAAAAGATGCGAGCACACGTCTGAGCGGCGAATTTATATCTCAAATTTCCACTATTGTTCTCAAAGTTGATCTGGAAAAGCTGCTCTAACCTCTTGCATTCGGGGAGTAGTCTTTCCTTATATAGTTAAACATGACAAGTGCAGACTCTGTCATTCTCATATTCGGACTTACGCATCGTTCACAGATTATCCTCTAGCATTTCTAAGTTGATAGATATTCTTCCTCTGCGCTATCTGTGGTGATACAACTTATCTTATTTTGCGCTCTGATTATAGATTCGAGCAAAGTAAATTTTAAATCTGATTGATAAGAAATAGAACTAGATACGTAATTCTATGGAAAGCATATAATGATTCTATCATGATAGATAAGATTTCAAGTCATAGAATGCATGATATTGATATACTGATCATATTCGAAAAGGAAAGAAACGGAAAAGTATCATGAATAAAGTTAGTCTGTCTTGATTTCGAAGTTATATATTGTTTGTTAACGTAAAATAATATATGGGATTAAGGACTATCTCAGCAACGATTTCTTCAAGTGAATTTAACAGATCTGAATAAAGTAATGAAGTACTGTAGTACTCTCACATCTTCTCTCTCAAGTAGCTGATATCAGGTCCTCATCATCATCACATATTCTCTAAAGAAATTTCATCTCATCTCTCCTATCTATGAAGTACATATATCACTCGGTATTATTATCTACCAACACACATATAACACAACAAATACTATCACTAACTATATTATTATATAACTTCACACACACACTATATACCTATAATATCATACATCACAATAACCACATCATACATCACCACTAATACACACAATACATTCACAGCTTACTCACATTTTAACGTCAAGGATCACTATATATACTAAATATATAATAACGAGTGAGAGAGAGTAGAGAGAGAGAGGAGTAGATCGAAATCTACCTTTACCTGGCTTTAGATTGAATTATTATTAACGAAAATAAATAAATATTCTGGTAATACATAAAACACATCTCAGTAATACTTAAGAGCTAGATATAAGTGATAAAGATTCGTTTGAGATCTATCTTTTGGAACTCATCTTGTGTGACTCTAAAAGGAATTTCTTCTATGAGCATTATATATTTTACTGTTATATTAATATATATATTTGTTTATTACACAGATATAAACCAGAGAATAAAGATAACACCGCGAGCACGAGTCCGGCGAGTAGCGCTTCTTCAGAGAACGGTATGGGGCAAAAATAATAAAGTAATAAGACGTATAGAGTGAGAAGATACCTACAACTAAAAAAAAAAATACATAAAGACAAAATAATAATAATAGAGGTACAAATAAAGTTGGCCAACATAAACCACAACTCCAGCCCTGAGGAATTTTATATTAATTTTTATACTGTTTAGATTATCGACCCTGTGGCCAAAAGCGCAATTCCACTCAGTCTATCCGTTATCCGCAGAGGGCGGAAGCTTAAATATCCTAGGATAGATTCAACTAACATAGTCGCGGTAGATAAGAATACATAGAAGGAACAACTGTGAAGTTCTTCCAGCACAAATATATTGATGTGGCTGTGGAAATATAGGAAGTAAAATAGCGGAGGTAATTAGATTAAATTAGAAGGAGGTAATATAATTTGAGGCACTTATCATAACCGGTATTAATTTCCACATTCTTGAAGTGAGTAAGTTCTCCGGTGTTCTGCACATCGAGGAGCTGTGTTGGCTCCAATTCTCTCGATCTTCATGAGTTCGGAAAAATGAATATAAAGAATTATTGTTTAGCAAAAAATAAGAGCCATCTGGAAGACCTTTTTTATGTGAAATGGCAATTAAGTCGTAAATGCTGATTTTAATATAATAAATACATTAGTATTATACGATCTGAGAATGAGCATATATTGCATTACACATATTATCATACTATCATAAGTCATATAGAATATATGACACTTATCAGTATAAGTACAGTAGCTAAAGAAATATGGATATACTAATAGATTCATTCGAATATTATCTTTTATATGATACTTAGAGATAGTTATTTATATATTAGTCTTGTACTATATAAAGGGTTAGGTACCTATATCTATGACATATTACATTATTCAACCTAGAATTTACTAATCTTATAAATTAAAACATACTGTTAATATTGTGTCATATCGCTCTTGCCCCTCTCTAAATTCATCTCTCTCTCTACTATCTCTCCTTCGACCCACTCCTCTTGTTTCATCCCAGAATAGTGGAAAATTTATATTAAGAACACTAAAGTCATAAGCTGAAAATTTTAGTTTAATTTTTACTTAGAACGAACAAATGAAGGAATACTATAGATTTTTATATTAATTATTATATATTGAATATTGTTCACTAAAATATAATAATAATAATATATAATATATAAATATAATATATAAACTTGGGAATGAATATAACCGCTTTATTTATTATTTAATCCTTAGATTATTAAAATTTAATGAATTATCACGTATATTTATGAGAGAGGATGAGAGGAACGAAAGAGATGAGCGAGAGAGAGAACTGAAAATGTATCAACTGTTTCCACTTTTGTTTTCCGCAACGGAAATGGACATATAATAAAAAAATAAAATATAAATAAAGCCGACATCAACTACTACAAATTAATAAAAACTCTCATAAACAAAGCTGACATAAAATAAAGATTGTTGAATTTCTTCATAACATGATTTCAATCTTGTGTGCACTTAAAAGGAATCTTCATATCTATACTTTCTTTTGTATATATATATTTCACATATTTATTTCATATTTATGTAAACAAACACATTCACATGAGTACTC
>JABUQX010028754.1:42500-70000 GCA_015478945.1 Trachelipus rathkii | reverse complement strand
GGCCCGATTTATAACCATATAACGAAATCCCATATAACCCAAACCAATTCCAACGAACAAAACTGTCCCTACACACCTCCATTATCACTTAAACAATACACACATTAAATCAAGCAAAACTTTATATACCCAATAGCCACAGGAAATCATACAACCCCAAAACATCACCTGAGATCAACCAACTCATTAAACAAAGAACTCCCTTCGAAAACTCAACCCGTACACCCCACTCACAATTCTAACCAAATAACAAACTTAAACACCCAAATATCCAACCTCATAACCACGAACACTACCAATAAGTTTTCAGAATACTTACAACATAACATCTCAAGCTTAGCAATAAAAAACCTGGCAAGTCATTAAAAATTAAACAACTCTCAAAACAACCCCCCAACAATCCCACGATCCCCAACTTTACCCAACAACTCCCTCTCCCTTCCCCAAACAAACATCAGACGTCTCGCTAAAGAACACTATGCAACATCTCTTCAAAACCAACCCAACCCGGAAACAGAAAATAAAAAAACAATCAGAAAAAAACAATTAGACAACACCCTCATACCCCATTCTCGAACCAACATGACAATGAAGCATTAAAACCCTCAAAACTTCAACAACGACAGGTCCAGACTCAATATCCACCTACACCTAAAACACCTTGGAGAAAAAACAATTCTCCTAATAATCACAGAAATCTTTAATAAATCATGCAAGCTTCAACTACATACCCCCAAATCTGGAAGCAGAGCATTCATCAATTCCCAAAACTCAACCAAAAAAGACCCCTACTTCCCCTCCTCTTACCGCCCAATCTCTGCTTTGCTCCATTAGGAAACTGCTAGAGAAATTAATTCTATAACAAAATTTCCAACCCCATTACTCGCCCAGATTTCCAACACGATTAAAAAGAACCATTCGACCGAACTACAGCCCTCACCTCTGTCTGCACACAGACACATCTATGTTTCAACCAATCCCCTTCCATATTCACACTCACTGCAATATGACATAATAACGCACCGATACGTCCCCAACACATCCTTATCAATAAATCCTCATCCCCTTAGAAAATAATGACAAAAAAATGGCTATCCCTTTCCTCATCAACTCCATCTTCCGCTAAGTCTTTATCAAAAACAATCCTCTCCCATTCGATCCCAAATTAGCAAAAATGGCGTCCCACAGGGTGCCATTCCTCTCCTTTTTTGTTTAACTTTTCAACAAGCAAGTTCACCTAAACCACCCACCAACCCACCAAACTTATTACTTACCCAGACGACATCAGTCTTATTTCCTTACACCAACCACTCGCAGAAAAAAAAAAAAAAAAATAAACCGGGTTTAAACCCATAAGCCCCCCCCAAACAAAACATAAAACCCAAGAATATTACATCTATATGAAATTGGTTAAGCACTCCAACAGAATACAGCATCCCCCCTTAAATCCTCCATCACCCTTTTAACCACTGAGCCGTCACCAACCGTCCCTCCATCCTATAATCACCCTAAACAACAACCCCCTTCGTTAAACAAAAACCTCCAACACCAAATACTAGGACTTACATTTGACACAACACATGCATTTTCCCCTCCACCAATGACCAAATCACTTCCTCAACGCCAACGAAACTAACACCTGACCTCCGAACCTTCCTCATTAACAACACCCCTTACGACAAGGAAACACACAACTCACCAACATACTTTAATATAACAACTTCCTCGAACAACTTTAAACTATGCCTCACCAGCTATGGTTCCCAGCACTCCTCAAAATCGACACAACATAAACTTACACATAATTCTCTCAAATATTCCAGCCCCAAAGTTGTGTGTAGATTGGGTGACATTGGAAGTAGTTACAATTCGTGATCTAAACAATGGGCTGTGTTGGACATCAAAGAGAGCCACGCAGATTCAGTACATTTACACGTAAGGTTGAACGCTAGTCTTCCATCATCTTACACCCTTATCCACGAAGCTACGGTGCGTAGATGGTGGGAACCATCACCTTGTAACTATAATCGAAAACAACTGTGATTACCATCACTCTCTCTTTTGTCTTACCAGAATCTCGTCCCGACCTTTCACCCGGAAACAAAGGATGCCAAAATCGCGCGACAACCCTCTCTTCACCAGCTCATTCTAGTAAAACATACGGACACTGGTGAAGGATACGAAAACATAATTCATCGCTCCTCCTCAACAAAAAGTATTGTCATGGATTAACACAGAGTAGCCATACACATCTAACCAGCAACACTATACCATAGCTAATATGTGCCGTGCCAAATGTGAGACATTTACTTACAAGCCGCCCCGGCCCCCTAGAACTCTCGCCTAGTTGTGAAGAACGCTGTTGCCTAGAGCGAGAAGGTTCAGTGTGTTGAGTTTTGGTTGGGTGTGCGGAAGTGATTGAAAAGTGAGTGGATTGGGGAAGAAAGGGCCAAAAATCAACCTTCTGCTCGGAGCAGATTCAGGTCACCACCCGGCGGCTCCTATGCCATAATAGATTCGAAATTCAAAGATTAGGATCATAAGCGTCTACTCCCCTCTGCTGGCGTAGGATTCATAGATGCCTCAATGATCAACCGAGAGAAGCATCGCGTGGTTGTATGTTTGTTGCATCCTGCTCTCGGAGCTGCACTCATCGCACCGATGTATTCTCGTAGAGCCCATCGTTTCTGCTTGACCTATGGCGAACGGTCCAGTGTTAAAAGTGATGGGGAAGGCGCTAGCGCGACTCACTGCGGAAGCAGTGTGGCGCCGCGCAATGATGACCATGGTGCGGCTCAGGAAGCTAGAAGTAACCGGTAGAGTAAGTAGTCATGTATAGGAAGCTTTATAATATATAAATCATATCTATATTAATTAATGTAAATATATATTATACTTTAGCTAGGGTGTATTATATGTAGTGGACTAATTATTATATTTATATATACGGGTTTTATAGGTGAATAATATAACAATACTATTGCGATAATTAGTATGATCTTCGCCCCTGCATGAAACATTTTCCATAGGGTAAGGGGTGAGAAGAAGACATCAGATCTAGTGATGTTTAATTGAGAGGCTTAATTGTCTTCTTAAGTCCATAAATGAGTATGAGATGCAGGGAGATTTAAATTATCATTATACAGCAGACAACACACATTTTATATATATAATATATATAGAAGGTAGCTCGTGATATATATAATATATATATATCATTTAGTATAGGGGTACTTTTATCGTAGTACGTATGTAGCGTATTAATATTTAGTAATAAATATATATTCTATATTATGTTATGATAGTATATAATAGGTAGTAGAATCGCTGTGCTTTATCGAAGATATGTTGATGACTCTTTTCTTATTTTTAAGAAAACAAATTAATAATATTAAGAAGAAAAAACATCAAAGAATATCAAAAAATGTATATATGCGATAAGAAACCATAAGAATTAAATACAAAATCTAAAAGAATATATTAACAAAAAAATGAGCTATTTATGCTTTCCTATCTATTGCATAACTTGCCTACCTAAGGTACGCGTAGCTGAAATTAAATATATCCTATACTTTCTATGTATTAAAGGGGCGGCAAGCCTCTCGCTCGCTCATGTTGCCATATTTATTCGGGTAATATTTAAATTTCTTTGGACAACGTTTTTGCGGCTTGTCAATTTTAATTATTATATTATATTTGATTTTATATTTATTATTATTATTCTTATTATCATATTATTAATGATTATTATTATATTTTATTATTTAATTATTATCTATTTATTATTATTATTTACTATATATATATTAGTATAGTATATTTATATATATATTAGTTATATATATAATATATATATTACGTATAAATATATATTAGGTATTATCTAGTCATTCTAGCGTATAGTCAGTATTAGTACTAGTTATATATATTATAATAACGTAGCTACATACTAGTATACTAGTAGGAGGTTATTTATAATATATTTTTTCCTTATCAGTATATGGAATAAGTCCTATTATATTATTTATAACTATTATAGCTATGCGCTGATATATATCTTGCCTACCCATGTAAAACATCTAGCTACGCCACTGATTGTAGGTATATATATTGTATTCTATATAGTAACCTGTATACGTTGCTGCGTTGCTTTTATATTAATTATTTTCTGTCACAGCGAGATGAATTAGTAGTTATCTAGGGTACTAGTATACCTCGTATAGGTTAGCGGTAAACGAGTATCTATATAGTTTATTAGGTGCAGTAATGGCTAATAGTATTAGTAGAGCTATTATAAAGTCATGAGACCGTAATTAGATATATATTTAGTATGGTGAGTATGATATTAGTAGTATACGTTATATATATTATATATATATATATATTCATATGGGTGGTGTATTTATTGTTTGGCATACTGTTAAAAATAGATTAAAAAATAATAATACCATTAACCTCCTATAAATGTGTTAATATCGACATGGTAAAAAAGTCCTTTCATTTTTCAGTTTAATATCATTTTGAGATAGTAGTTTCATCGCACTATCGTTATACTAAATGAGGAAAGGGAGATGTTTTTTTTTTTTAAACATCGGGGTTATTTTTTTTTTCTACTTTTCTTCAGTGTGTTATCTATTTTAAGTTAAAATTTGTCCATGTGAAGGAAAACATTTCAAAATTCGAGATTTTTTTAACATTTTTTCCTCGATTAACGTTAAAAAAATGTTTTAACAAATTTATTAAATTTCCGCATTTAAAACTATTTTGAAAAGAAATTTAAATAACAAGAGATGCTCAAAAATTTCATAAGCCTCATCGGAAATTTTATTGAAAATATTATTCAATGTAATTTGTGATGCAGAGTAAAATTAAATAGCTTCAAATTACTCAAACAATTATAAGCAAATTTTATGAAATTCTTTAGAATTCATTAAGGATATATATTCACTTGGGCCCTTGCTCTCCAAATCAGTCAAAGGGGGACAAGGTTTAAAAACCATTTCTTCCGCCTCAGTTGAATTAAACAAAGCTAGAAATGGATAGCAATTTTCAATTAAAGCACCGATTTAAATTCTTGAGCCTACTATTCTGAAGTTTAGATTTTAAACCGATTTATAGTGTTTCGAAAGAGATTTTTCTTTAGCAATAATTATCATACACAGGAATTTTGTCTACAAAAAAAAAATCCAAAATCCTTTCTCTCCAAGTCCAAACGTCTCAGTTTCTATCACTGATAAACTCAGAATGGCTGCAGCGAAGTTAACTCATCTTAATGTTTCTTAGACTTTTCCTCCTCATGGGCCTAAAATATATGCAGAAATTCTCCATTGTTAGTTTCAAGACCTCGTATCATGTTGATGCATTGAACGGCAGGCTTCGAAGTTTTCTCCCAGATCACCACATGATACTAATATTTTGAGAGAAGCCAATAATAATATTAAAAATAAATTAACATTCATTCACTCAGTCGAACAATTGAAACATTCTAACAGCAACATTCTAAATAATAGCACTAATTTATTGTTACTTCAAGATTTTTCTTTTATTTTAAACTATTCTTCTCTAAAAATAAAACCTCACAAAGGATTAAGATCAACTGAATCAGAAGGATGGGCCTTCTTTAACAACCTGTAAAAGGTAAACTCTTAATTACAGAGCTGATTTATTTTCTAGTATCAAAGTTTTCATTTGCACTTAGAGAAATAAAATATGTATAATGAAAGTTACGTGCAGGACCATGAGTTAGCAAGCCGTATGAGAATGTGTATCGTGAAGGGGTAGGGACATATATTTTAAGAATTTAATGATTGTCGGTGATGTCTGCAAAACTATAAATTATTATTATCTTTTCCTCATACTGAGTGTAGCCTCATTATGTTTTTAGAGATGACAGGGAGATTTCGTAGAAAGTTTTCACTATTTCAATTTTTTACAACTTTTTAAATAGGATTACTAAACATAGTTTTTGTAGTTCTTGCAAAGTTTTCGTATCATAGTGGTCTAATGTGGTTTTCGCATAGTTATGGTCTGTGTTCGTTTTCTCAGAATATGGGTATAAATTTAAATGGGAAGAATTCAAGAGCTGGTTGGTTACCTAACGAAACAATAAAAATGGTTTATGCACGTTTCAATATTAAACACCACATATTGCACAGCCATACCATACAACAGAATATGCCATCACGCTTACAATAGCGAAATATCTTTCTCTGAATTACTTCTATTTGCAGTTTTTACTGTACTGCATCCAAAGCATTGTATGCAACTAATGAATCGAAAAGCATGTGGTTTTAGTTATAAAAGCGAGCCTTATTAATCCCGCATTCTGTGAATATATCAAACCTGGTCAACAAACCAACAACATAACAATTTGGCTATGATGAGGTGTTACGGTATGTTGTTTAAAGTATATAGTTAATGCCCCCTCCTGGAAAGGGTTTGGCCAGTGAATAACGATACTTAAAATATATATATATAGTATTATTATTATATATATATAATATAAATATATTATAATATATTATATATCATATTATATATAATAATAAAAAGATATTATAATATAAAATACTATATATATTATATATATATATATTTCAACCCCAACACTATCCCACACTCTGTAGTAAGACTTAATAGACTGCTGTAAGCTGTCGAACACCTTCTGTGAGGTGCCTCCAGTCCGCTCCCTACAGAATACTTTTCTATTTCAATCTCCTCCCTATTAATAAGAGATTCTGGGCTCGCTGGTGGAGCTTGCCGGGTTTTTGGAAATTATATGGACCCCTAAATAAAGGGACCCAG
The DNA here is from genome assembly GCA_015478945.1 of Trachelipus rathkii. Taxonomy (NCBI): domain Eukaryota; kingdom Metazoa; phylum Arthropoda; class Malacostraca; order Isopoda; family Trachelipodidae; genus Trachelipus; species Trachelipus rathkii. The sequence goes on along the minus strand of JABUQX010028754.1, from coordinate 63,196 downwards.
GGGTAATAAATAAATTATATATATATATTATATTATATAATATATATATATATATATATTATATTAATATATACTATATTATATATAGTTATTATATTACATTTCCGAGAGTATATACTGTACTATATATATATGTATTATATATTAGCTATATACATATTATTATGAATATATATATTATTATAATATGTATATAATATATAGATTATATTTATATAATATTCTTTTAATATACTATATATATGTTTATAATATAGTATTATATATAATATATATATATAATTTATTAATTATAGTTATATATATAACAAATGAGGCAGTTTAGGTGAGATTCACAGGTTGCAAAATAAAATTTCTCTCCATTACATTGACAACTGTTAGAGACGGTTTTTTTTGCAAATACTCTACGAAAAGAAGCAACCACGCCCAAATTACTGATAAATAATTATAATAATTATAATAATTATCATGATTATAATTTTTATCATGTATAAGTAATTTGAAGAAATGAAACAAAGAAATAACTAATCGAACAGATGACGATGAAACTCTAAAATCAAGATGATGAAGAGTAACAATGAACAACCATGGTGGGTCACTGCAAACAACCTTGAATTAAATACGCTAACAAGAGAAAGTACCATTGTATACGTATCTGATATGTATAGGGAAATCATGCAACGAAATATTAAACTGGCAATTTAGAATATATTGCACCTAATAGAAATATTGCACCTAACCTAACCCAATCTTATCCCGATCTAAGCCCAACAGAATGAGAGTGCAATAACGTTGGTGTATTAAAAAAAATACATCACCTAAAATAATGCTTGGTAACCACCCTAAATTATTTTCGAGTAAAAATTATCGTTGCAAAGAGCTTGTGAATTGTCGTGAGAGTTCAGCTTTTGTATATTCATGTGTGAGCCCTCCTGTTCAAAAGGGTGTATTTCTACCATCAGGACTGTAGAATTGAGTTTGGAAGTGAAGTATTTCGAGTGATCTGAGTCGTGTACTTTAGAGTGAAGATAAAATTTACCGTAGACAGATACAGGGATTAGGCAATTTTTGAATGAATTTAAATATTGTGGAGTAGAAGATTCGAATCGTAGAGTAGAGTCAGAGTAGAGTCAGAGTTGAACTTAAAGAGTAGTAGTAGTTAGGAGTAGTATCACACTAATTAAAAATCTACTTCACGACCCAATTTCTAGTATTAATAGTTATTCCCCCTCCCCACTTCGAAGTTTCATGTACTTAGAGAAACCTCCTGCGAAAATCCAGATTTACTTGTCTAAGTCTTCCACGGAGAAAAACGACGAAGCTGAATAACGAACGCTTCTTCTTCAACTGTCACGAAATAAATTGGCTGGCTAGCTATAACTTTTGAAGCTGGAAGAAAATTATCATCATATTTCCCCTCTCAGATATAAAATAATAATAATAATAATAATAAAATAATTTTGTTATGTTTTTTATTAAATAAAAATCACATCTGCCGTATTATTGGACTCCTTTTGCTCTCTCAATTTAGTGCTGTCTAGCCTTCCAAAAGAGACTAGACTCGCAACGTAAAAAGATTCTTAAATTAAATCAGAATAGTATAAGAAGATATCTCGTTAACACATGGTGGTCGTAAAAGCTTTGAGAGATTTAACAGAAAAGAGATAATAGCGACGGCTTTATAATTAACAGGATAAGATATAAAGAAGTAAACAAGAAAAAAAGTTAAAGCAAGTAGTGGTACAAAGAATTGTTTTTTTTTCTTTAGTATTTATGTATTTTACTCTTGTTGTTTTTCTGCCTATATTTATTTTTGTTGAAACTTTCCTTTTAAATTAGTTTTTTTAACCATTCTTTCCTTGTGTTATCTTTCTTCGTATTTAGGAAGAAGCACAAAACAGAGAGAGATAGTTTTTTGAAGAGGAAAGGAAGATGAAGGGAAGTCAAATTGTATTTCATTTTTTGTTGTATTTTTTTTCCTGGTTTGGCTATATTAATATTACAGGATATAATATTAATTTTGAAACCATTTCTGGACATTAGTAGTGATATGGTTGTCTTTTTTTTTTTTTTTTTTTAGAAGATAGAAATATTATTTTTGATGTACATTTTTTTCTATTTTGCGTATTTTTATTATATATGTGTGTGTATGTATGTAGAGTATATATATATTATGAGAATATATAATATATATAATTATAGTATTATAAATTATATATATATATATATCTATATATATATATATGTCGTAGTTCACCTAGTGTTGGAGATAGGATAATATATATTAGTTCAGGTTATGTTTTCCTTGTGTGGGAGAAAATGGACCAGCTTGGTTAGTCATGGTATTCCCGAGGGCGAAGAACTAAAGAGATCAGAGTTGCGGTACAGCTTTGGAAAGATTTAAAAATGCTGTTGTATAAAGGAGGAAATAATGCTGTTATAGGGACATTTGTTGCAGTATGGAAGTATGTCAGCTTTGGACCAGTACAGAGGTGAAGGCGAACAAGAAAGGTAGGAGGATATGATTAGCTTTTTAATAGTCGTTAGAGAAGCTGCCTTATGTCAGAACAGAATTATTCGGAAGTTATAATGGTAGAGGACAGGCGATTTTCTAAATTGTGCATAACTTGCAACAAGAAAGGATGTTTCGGAAATAAGGGAGTGTTAAAAGAGGGTTGGAGTTATGTATACTGATGAGGATTAGTGGGGTCTATGATAGGAAATGAGTGACCATTGAGGACTGAAACCGACTCTTATAAAGTATAAAAGTAAAAAAAAAGACAAAGACAGAGATAGAAAAGCGAGGACAGATAGGAAGATACAGAAAACTAGTACAAGTAACATGATATTCGAAGCCGAAGTAGCAACATAAGAGGAAGAAGTGTTTTGAAAAAACTCGTTAGAATTAGAGAATCAGGAGGGAATCAGAACATCAGCAGTAATTCTTTATATAAGCAGGAGAAATGATAGAATCATGAAGCATTTAGTAGGATAATGTAAAGCAGGTAAAACCCTAAGTATGGAAGGAGAAAGTCAAAATTTGATGCCTTTCTAGATTTTCGAGATATATGCAAAGGAACAATTAGAAAGATTAAGAGAGATGGAGAGATACAATAAAGGGTAAGAAGGGACCCAGTTTTGAAACTATAAGTATTGTATAGGGCTAATTAATAAATTATTAAGTACCCATGTTAGCCGGGTAAAAGTATGTGCAAGAAGGAAAAGATAGTGAGGTCATGGATCTCCAGAAGCAGTTCTGGAGAATGGAATAAGATAAAACACGAAGTTAGCAGAATTGCACTCAGAGGTGCAGAACAAAATATGAAGGAGCTATCAATAAACCTCTTTTGTTTGAGCAAGACCCCAGACGAACGTTTTTAATCTGCTTCCAAAATACAATAGCCATGAGATTCAAAATGAGAGCGCACTCGAGACAGCAAATTGCTGAAGATCCGTCGCACCTCTCGTCATATTTTACTATTTGACACAGGCACAAGACCGAGACAAAACTTAACGACCATGCCACAGACAGAGCATCACCACGGGACCGCATATCGAGCCCATCCTCTCATATCGTCTACTCATCTTCGTCGTATCCTACGAGTCAAGCCAACATTCACAATGGCGGGGTAGCTTGCATAGGACTTATAACATTATCATTACATGTGTCGATTATGCTAAACAGTCGATTCCAGCAATTTAGGCTACAGAGTACAATAGAAATGCTAAAAATGAAGACCAAGACTTTATTTTATAACAAATAGGACATGAAACGACGATTGTTTGATCTACTTACTGATCGAGGATGGTGTCCCTTCAAAGTAGATCTCTATCTGTCAGTTACGGGGCTAAGTGACATCCATAATCAGCGTATCGTGCACATTCTAAATGTTAAAGTCTCTGGCTCCTTCGAAACAACTACAGACAGCAGGAAGACAGGACACAAGTGACAAGAGGGAAGCAGAGCCTTGAAGAGGAGAATGTTTCTTTTGTGACGAATCAGAGTCAACTGGCAGGGACACTGTACCATTAAGATGATAGATAGTAGATTGGCAAGAAAGAAGAGCGGAAGACACAACGAGTTCGTAAACGAACTCCGCACGGTCCATATCCAGGGAACAAGTCGAGCGATCATCAGAAGTCATAATTGAGTTTGCAGGAGCCGCCGGTCAATCAAAGTCTGATATGGTGTTGACCAGAAGCCAAAGATTATAAATGAAGCAGACTGGAAGATACTGACAACGAAAAGTTACACAAACGAGACATAAAGAGGCATAAGTAGCCATAACCAACACACGTAGGAGTGTTTATCGCGCAATTGACTTCAGGATATAAGAATAATCCAAGCGAGTGTCAACAAGGAAAAATAACGTCAGCAAAGAAAAAGGAGTTGGGAATTTTAGTAGAGTTAGCTATTGGAGACCTAATTATAGGTATGATTTAGCTACACAAACAGCATAACAGAGGATAAATTGCCCAACGAAATAGATCTTAATTCACGCCTACTGAATGCAAATGATTAAATGGATTTATCACTCGCACATTCGAATTCCTAATTCGTACAATGGATTTTTAATTTACAAAAGATTCATGGGATTTTATTTTAAATTTAATGCCAGCTACACACTTGCAGTGGACGTAGCAAATGATAGTGAAGAGGATGACATGGTCTAAGGAAGACACGAACGTTGTAGTATATTAATATTGTTCAAGTAATACATTAATTCTAATATTCCATATACCCAGATCAAGTCAAGAAAGTAATATGGAAGTGGGTGAAGACCCCGAACGAATGATGTTAGAGGACCAATCGGAGAAACAGGGAGTGGACCCACAAGGCGTAGTATTAGCCAAGTTACCAATGACAAGTATACTATGGCGCCAGCTCCCGAACGTATACCGAACGTCAAAGGAGAGTGATTGGATATTGACGAAGGCGGAGAAAGACGAGCCTCCCATCGGAAATTAGTAGGTTGTTTTACTCCTATGTTTCCTGGCTATTAGAAGCCAAATGGATTGCAAAAACTTTTTTTATTTTTAATAATAGCCTCCAATTATTCACTAACTTTCATTTTACTTTTCCCACCAATTTTTTTTTACTCTGAAAATTTGCCTCGTAATCAACACTATTGTTTCCTTGAAATGACTCTAATCTTCCTGCACTCCTTCTATCTTTTTCTTTTATTATTCCCCATTTTTCTTCTAATAACGTTTCGAATTCTATTGAATATTCTTCATTTTCTAATTTCTCTAATATTATAACTTCTACGCTTCTTCCAAATTCCGTTTTTAGAAAAAAAAAAAAAAAAAACTCTCCTTTCATTCTTAACTTTTCCTTTACCAAATAATGATCTGATATACACCCAGCTGTTCCTTTCAAGACATTCACATCCAACAACCTATCTTTCTCCATTTGTTTTGTACATACATAGTCAAGCAGAGAGCGATCACCGGTCACTCCACTAACCCATCAAAATTTGCGAAAACATCTTTCATCACACCATGTGTCTCCAATTATCAATTCTCTAGCCACACATAATTCCAACAACAATTTCCCCTCTTTCATTCTTATCACTTACTCCAAAAGGACCAACTATTCCTCTTACTTCTAGATGACCCACCCTTGCAATTAAATCGTTCATAGCATAGCACACTCATTTATCATTCTATTATAACGTACCCAAATCAATCGCTTAGTTCGTCCCAAAACACCTCCCTTATATCTGCTGCAATATCCAATTTTATTTCATCAATTTAATCTATACCCACACTAATTTTGAACTTATAATTTATTAAATCTATAAAATCTATAAAATCTCCCTCTATTAAATTTATATATTATGCCTACCCTTTCTACTTATTCTCATCACTCCCTTCCATGAAAACTAACCTGACCTTCCAAACCGTTTTTCTCGATTTACCTTTTCAAGCTTAGTATTCACTCATAATCACATAATATATCTCTCAGTCCTATCTTGCTACTAAACCCTATCTCTTTGATTCCTTCTCTCACAATCTCATCACGTAATCTTACAAGATTCAAAGACAGCATTTTTACAAATTCCTAAAAGACCTCTCATAATTATATATATATAATATATATATATATTGTCTGCAATACCGTTCGTGGGAAAAAGAGACTTGGGGAGGGGAGGGGTGTTGTCGAGCTAGCTCTGAGCTCACCATTTGCCTTTTCGACTTACACCTCTCATATTTCAGTGAGAAATTTCATGTGAATTTCTTGTTGTATCAGAATTACTTACTGATTCAGATTGAACTTATATTTCCTTCTCTCATAATGATAGATATATACGACTATTACCTTATACTCACGATAGATACTGAGAATAAGCTAGGTTAACCTTGTAATATAGAATATAGATCTAATGAATTCTAAAATAAAATTTTTTAGTTTCTTCTCGGTTAAGATAATATATAGCACACGCAACTCCCGTTGTATTATAAATATATATTATATTATAAATATTTAATAATATATATAGTATAATATATAATTTAATTATATTAATTAGTAATATTACATATTTATATTAATATATATAATAATATACTTTATTCAATATATATTATACATAAATATTTATATATAATATATATATATCATAATATATATAAATATTATACTAATATACTATACTTATTAAGTATAATTATATTATATATAGATGCCTAGCTACCGTTAAGGCTACTAGAATCTGAGTAGTATTAGTAGCTGATACGGTGATTATCTCTCAATGGCAAAGTCGGGTTCGATCATAATACCTATAGTTCGTAGTAATCTACACTAGTGCGACTTATACTAATTCGAGAATGTTATCCCTCATGTGGACTTAGCTTGGCGTTATGCCTCTGTAATGAAGTGTAACTAGTTATAATATTAAAAAATAAATATACATTAAAATATATGAAATAAAATATATATATATACTCAATATAAAATCATTCATATATATCTGACTTGTATTCGTGGTAATAAAAAGTATAAAATTTATATTAAAAACATATTATATATATGATAAATATATACTAAACTATATATATATAGTACTACTATAATATATAAATATATATATTATTTATATAATATTATTAATAATCAATATAATAATTATAATATATATTATATATATATATATAATCTAATACTATACTAATATATATATATATAGTATACTATATATATCATTTACAGTATTTTCTACACTACCACTCATCGGTGCTGAGCACATCATATATATACTATGATTATACTATATATATATATATACTATATAGATATATATATAATATATATATATATATATTATATATATATATATATATTATATAATATGATATAATATAGATCAGTAAAAGTATATAGGTGAGGGGGTGAACTCTCAGTATAAATAATAATGTTACAGTGAACATAGAAAAACAAAGATATAAAATAATGTCGTATGTATACAGCGACTTGCGGAGAATATTTCGAGCTTATTACGTTAGTACTTTATCAACTATACTTACTTGTATTATGTTTTATTAGTATTTTATATAAAATATTTAAGAATATAAAATTAAATATCTTAATATAAGATAAATATATATCTGATAAAGTACTAAATATGATGTTTCACTATAATTTATATATAAATACATAATATTATATCTAAAATACTATATAATCAATAATGAGTATTGTATTTTTGGTCATAATTATGCTTAATAGAATTACATCAAAATGCAGCTGGATCATGCTCCAGTGTTTCCAAATATCTTGTAATGAGTAAATTGCCTCTAAAATAAGAACTTTTCTTGATGAATAATAAACAAAATTGTTATTATACATTAATATACGTTGACAACTCTAATTATATGATTATACGGCAGCATTACTATGCCATTTTTGTTACTAATAGAAGTCGGAAGATAACAGAGTCGTCGCTGATTCGCTTTGATACTTCTTAAATCGTCTGTAGCACTAATTGCTCTAGTCTATGTGCGGTAATAGCAGTAGTGAATCTAAAGCGACGGTGAATACAGTTAATATATACAGATGTTTCACTTCAACGTTATATAATTTAATATTAGTAAATAAAATAATCTGATATATTTTTTTTTATTTTAATAAAGTTTAATTAAAGTTTTTTTATATATTTTATTTTTTGAGATTTGTTAATTATTGTAGAATTATTACTAACATATAGCTTAGAGAGAGTTGACATCAAGTTGTATATAGTATATATATAAGCTTATAGTACTAATTGAGTATACATATAGGGACGTATCCACATATACAAATACTATAAGATATCTAGAGTGTATATCATAGGAACAGTATATGATATATATATGACTATGAGTTACACTATATAATATCGTAGTGTATACCTATTGATAGTACTCAATATTTCACGCAATAATTCACTTAGATAATATAGAGTAGATACATATATGACAATCCATTACTTAGGTATTATACTATGATGAGTGTTCCTCTGCGCTATTGCTCTACTCTTGGTTGCTTAGAGTTGTTGCTGCTATCTCGCGATGTTCCATTTCAGTACGTTGTTGATTGGACACCTACGTGTCTTCTCTTGCTTACTTAATTGTGGTGTTTCGTCAAGTTCTGTTTTATCAACTTTTATCTCTCTTATCTCATTGCAACTATTCTATTAGCTGCACTGTCATAAACTCTTACACTCTTTATGCGAGACTCACAGTCATCCAGTTCGTTACCAGTCAGTTTAATATAGTGACGACTCCTCGTTAGTAGGTATTTAGCTATCTAATAGCAGCTCTGATGTCAATATTGCGATTTGTGTCGAATTTCTCAGTGACAGCTACGATTAATAGTTCTGAGCTTCACTCTTTGACACTTATCACTTTCCTTACATATCTCCTCTCCATAAAAATAGCGCTGCCACACTCCTGTCCCTATTCCCTACTTTCCGACGCTCTCACATAGTCTATACTGTAAAGCCGGACACTCACATTCTAGTGACCTCAACATATATCGTGGAGTTCTCTAGAGACTCATCTATATCTGTTATGCTAATGTTGATACATCTAGAAGCTGATTGTGATTATATTAGAAAGCTTAATGAAATGTCTACGGTCGAATTTTTCTGGAATGCTATCTCTTAGATTCCCAGCTTGCTTTTAGTAGCTTATTACCAATACATTATTGCTGAGTTCAAGACATAATCAAATTTAAGGTTTCTTTTCGCCCGTGAATGGAATACTGTTCCCACAATTTGGTGGGATCCGGTTCCAGCCCTCCTTTTTGGAAGAGTTTAAGCTAGGCTAGAGGCTTATAAACTGTCACATACTTTCTGACTCCCTTGACCTCTTTCTCTGCGTGTGACGCGCAGCGCCTATCTCTTTTCTAAAGGTCGTACAACGAAGTGCTCGATGAATGACTTCGCATTCCTCGCCACTGCTCGCCCTCGTATACAAGAGTGCTTTCTCTCATGAATATGCCGTGATATTGGAACTCAGGATCACGCGTTGTCGGTGTACCTCCTCTTTCCAGCCACATCTGTTTTGCTGAACTCTTGCCTTCTTTTATTTTCCCCGCTATATTCAATCTTCCTCTATTTAAATCCGCGTCTGCACCACACCTGAGGAATTGCGTGAGGCAAGGACAGCGGTGTTTACTGAAATTGGTATTTTAATGTTTTTCTCTAGGTAATTTTATACACCCAATTCTCATCCAAAGGCAGGCCGCCTTTTCAAATATGCGTGCCGTGTTTGGTTGTATCATGTAAAAAAAAAAAATTAATATATATATATATATATATATATATATAATTTATATATAATATATATATTTATATTATATATATATATATATATATATTATATATATAATATATATATATATATATATAAATATAATAATATATATATTATATATTATATAAGAGTATATATTATATATTTATATAATATATATAATATATATATATATATATATATATATATATTATATATATATAATATTATATATATATAAATATTATATATATATATATATATACTATATTATATTATATTATATATATATATATAGTATATATTATAAGTATATATATATATATATAGCTATATATATATATATATATATTAGTATAATATATAAATATACAGACAAAACAGCTTGCATCATAATGAATTTTTTAGCCTAATATTATATAAATATATAATATTATATATATATATAATGCTATCATCTGTGAATAAATAATATATAGTATATATATATATTTATATTATATATTATAATATATAATATATATATATATATAGTTTATATATAAATTTCATTCCAGCTATTCAAGTGATGCGTTGCATGAGAGCAGTAATATGTTTTTTTTTCTTTTTTAATATTGATTAAATATTAAATATTTTGAAAATAATTAATTATTTATTAAAAAAATAAATAAATAAAATTAGATATCCCTAAAATGTTTTTTCTATTAGTTTAAAATTCACAAAGAAAGAACATTTCCATCGAATGCATATTGAATGTTGAATCTTCTCTAACTATTAGTATTTCAATATCATGTTGAACCCACTTTGCATTATCTTTCAAATTAGTAATTTTTTACAATTATTTATGACGCTAGTTTAATATTTTACTGTCAGTATTATATTATTTCTCTTAATACATGAACTTCTAAAAGCTACAGTAGTTCTGAAGCACTTCAGAGTGTTTTTTTTTATAGATCCTCAGTTGCTTCACTTGTACAAGGGGAATCGGCACATCCCCTAAATATAATATATATATATATTATAATATATTATAATATATATATATATATATATATTTATATTATATAATATATAATATATAAAATATAACTGGAGATATACTATATATAATATATATATATATATATAATTATATATATAACTATTATATAATATATAATATATATATATATTTATATATAATATATATATCATAATATATATATATATATTATAACGTATATTTTATTGAAAATGTAAGAACTATTCTAACTCCATTTCTGACAGTCTAATTGGTGTGGGAAAAGTAAAAATCCAATTAGATATTGCGGACATCAATGTTACAATGAACCAGCGATGGGGAATCATCTCACTTAACAAAATCATAACCGTTACGAGGAATGTACATAAATATTTTTTTCATACTACTATTATTATATTATATTATTATTTTATTATTATATTATTATAATTATTATTATTATTATCTATTTTATTATTATTATTATTATTATTATTATCTATTTTATTATTATTATTATTATTATTTATTATTATTATTTAAATTATTTTATATTCATACTATATTATTATTTATTATTATCATTATTATTATTAATTATTATTATTATCATCTATTATTATTAATTATTATTATTATTATTATTATTATATTATTATATTATTATTATTATTATTATTATTTATTATTATTTTAATATTTTATTATATTATTTATCATTATATATATTATCAGAGTCAAAAATTTATAGAACTAATATTATTATTACTATAATTATTAGTATTATATTATTATGATTATTATTATTATTATTATTATTATTATTATTATTATTATAAAAGTTTTTGATTTTATTTCCAATATTCCAAATATTTATTCTGTACATAATTTAATTTCCGTTTAAAATAATCTTGAAAAAATAATTTACAGGAGAAGAAGAAGATATATTTACCATAGTATTTCCAGGACTTTTCGTTGGTCTCTTATACTTGAGACCATCTTTAGAGGAATATTTCTTTGGAAGCAAATGAGTCTTAAATTAATATGTAAAAATTAAAAATCAATATATTTAGTTTTTAAACAGATAATACATTAAATTTTAGGTTAATGTCTACGATTTTTGATGTAGAATGCCTCCGCAATTTTAAGTTTCTGGACCTCACATGATCCGTATAATATTGTGACAGATGTTTCAGAATATTATCTAATAGTGACCTTGACCTGCTGCCCGGTTGAGATGTGTCAACAGATTTTGCTGGGATCGTACAGCGATGTTGATATTGCCCGATGTCGACAATCTTAATTTCCGTCGTCGTACAACCATAGTATGTCGACGAAACTTAAAATTGCGGAGGCTAATAATAACAACACGCAGACCAGACATTAACATAAAATTTAATGTCAATATCTGTTAGACTAAATATCATTTATTTTAATTCATTAATATATTATTATTATAAGACTCATTTTCTTACAAGAAATAATCCTCTGAAGATCTCAAGTATAGAGTCGAAACGCGTCGGGAAATTAAATTAAACATATCTTCTTATCCTGTAAAATTATTTTCAAGGGATTAATTTTAGGAAATTAAATTATGTACAGAAATATCTATTTAGGTATTGAAAATAAAATCAAAACTTTATAAAATAAGGCTGAGGTGAATTCCGTATGTTATTATTAATATTATTATTATATTATTATTCATTATCATTATTATTTATTATATTATTATTATTATATACTTATATTAGTAATATTATCTATCTTATTATGTATTATTATTATTATTATTATTATTATCTATTATTATTATTATTATTTATTATTATTATTATTTTTATTATATTATATTATTCATTATTATTATTATTAATTATTATGTTATTATTATTATTAATTATTATTATTATTCATTATTATTATTATTATTATTATTATTATTATTATTATTATTATTATTATTATTATTATTATTATTATTATTATTATTATTATTATTATTATTTATTTTTCTATGATTGAAATATTTATTTTATTTTTTTTTTTTTTTAAAAAATATTATTACTATTATTATCATATTTCTATTGTTCTTCAGATCAAATAAGAATGACAAAGAACTAACACTGTTCTTTTCTCTTTTATTAACTTTCACTTTTCTGTTTTTCCCTTTAATCTCTTTTCCTTATATTTTTTGCTTGAGAAAATGCAACAAAACACGGTTGTTGTTTTTTTTTATGCTATGAACAAAATCTATCAAACCACTCGTTTCTAATGAAGTAAATAAAAGTTTATTTTAGGTGCCCCTAAAATTTTGTTTTCTATTAAATATTTTAACTTTGTGAGAATTTTAATGAGTAACTTCTTTATATTACCCACCGACATCTCTTTACTTAGTTTAATAATTTATTAATAAATAAATAAATAAATAAATAAATAAATAAATAAATAAATAAATAAATAAATAAATAAATAAATATTTGAAATTCTTTTAATTATAATATAAGATCAGTATTTTACGTGAATTAACGTTGTGATTCTAATAAGTATGCAGGTCCTGATAGCAATGTAGAAACATAAAATATTAAGAGAGTATGAAGCCACATAGGCTTATCGAGACTGTTCCACTATGAAAGTAGAGACCAGAAAGTCAGAAACCTTAGTGGATTAGTGAGTGTATTAATGAATGGTTTTATCACAATTAGGACTCTTGATTCTTCTCTCAATCTATAAAGTTTCATACGTGTAGTGTTTGAACACTTTGTGGAGAACAACCAAATTGGTTAGTTGACGAGACTATAAAACTTGCAGTTTATAAGAGACTAATTTAAATTGTAAGTCGTTATGATAACGGAAAAGTGTAAATACACCAGACTTGTAATACTCACATATTAATAAGAACGCAGTCATGTGATAACAAACAAACACTAACATCAAAACGCAACACTTACAATAAAAACAGTTGCAATGGGATTTAGACCATTTCCACTGATGATTCTAATTAACAACGTCCAAAGATCTTTTTTTTTTATATCAAGTTTAAAATTTTGCATATATCTTCACCTGGTCTAAAATATATATTTTCCCGCATATTTTCAATAATAATAACAGATTTCAAGTGAATTTATGCAAATTCCATGTTTAATATGTAATAAATTTAGAGCCAAGTAATTTACATGAATAAACTTAATAAGAAGCTAAATGTCCTTATTTGATAAACTATTTAGAAAAACAATTTTATACTTATAAATTATTAAATTCTCGCTTAATCTCCCCACAACTAAAGTCTTCCTAGGTAGATTCAGTATATTTTATAAGAAAGGTAGTATAGAAAGAAATCAGATAAATTACAGATCAGTCAGTTTAACATAAGTTGTAGCAATTGAATGTTTGAGAAAAAATATTTAAAATTGAATGCAAATGTATTTGTTAAATAGCAAAATGTTGCAGGATTTGAACTAGGAGTAATGTATTTATATAATGTAATCTTATATATATATATAATATATATATATAATATATATATATACGATATATATATATATATATATATATATATATATATATATATATATATATATATATATATATATATATATATATATATATATATATACTTTTACTTTGTCACCCCCTTCCTACTAGAGCGGGCTACCTAGAGATATTGTGCCACGACAGCAGGGCGGGCCCAGAGATCCTTTAGAAGGAGTGTACTAAAGTTGTGTTTGATATCCGTCAAGTCAGGTCAGTCTAGTAAGAGATGTCCTGTGTATTTATTAGACTGGGATAAACATTTTTGACAGTGGGGGGAAGGGTGCTTTATTGATTTGAAATTTGTATCCTTTTCTTGAAAGGAGGGAGGGATTGGCTGGTGCCCAGAGCGAAGACGGGACAGCATTACACGAGTTTGACTGTCTAAAATTTGTTCCGTAGGGGACATTTCGAGTGGATACACTTGGAGTATGGTGTTATTTGGATAGGCTGAGATCATTCTTAGAGTTAACTGTGTATGGATGTGTTAATAACTGGGAGTGTCTGAAGGTGGAAAGAAGCGTGTTATATGTGTTAAAATAGTATAATGCTGGTGTGATTTTTCCGTTCTATATGTATGTGTGTGGGGGGGGGAGGTTGTATTGTTTGATGCAGGGTGTGATCAATTGAGAGTGATTTACTGTAAAATTTACAGCCCATCAATGTCAAAATGAGCTTTCAAAGGGAGAATTGTTGTTTCTGTTAGTAGATGATGTATGGGTGTGGAGGGAAAATAGCCTATTATTATCCTGAGCTCTTTATTTTTCCCGGTTTCTAATATATGAATATTGGATTGTGATATTGTAGGGGCCCGGGCAGGGGATGCAAAATTTAGTAATGGGCGGAGTTACTGTCTGTATACTACTGTGAGTTTCACTTTGTTGATCAAAGATTGTTCCAGTTAGTGTTTTCAGAGCATTTAATTTATGTGTGGCTTTTGAAGTGATATTATTAATTTATGGTGTGGTGAATGTCATATGTGAATCAAAGAACAAATCTATATAAGGTGGTGGGTTGTTTGTTGAGAGTGAGTCTTTTGTTTGATAAGAATATTGCTGAGTGTATGTTAGATTGTAGAGTTGCGCGTATACTCGCAGCGATGAAATTACCTCCCATTTGGCTTACGGTATGTAGGGTCTCCCACGACATTCCAGTACCTAATCGTTTAAATTTCTCCTCTGCGTTCATATCCACACTTATCCTCCAGACAACATCTTACAGACACCACCTTTTATCCACATATTATATACACATACTTATATCCAAACTCCTCTTCACGACAACATCTTACAGACATCCCTATCCCTTATATCCCTAAGTGAGGGTGAAAAAAAAACTGTCCACATCGTATGTCCTGCGTGTCGTAGAAGGTGACTAAAGGGACGGTGGTAGTTGGGTTGACCGTCCACTACCACTTATATATGAGGGTGTCCCCATGGAAGATCTTGCGGGGGTGGGGGGCCGACGACTTTAGTGCCGCCACCGTATGTATCTACGCGCATAGGAAATGTGTGTTAACGTTTATATTTTGGAATTATTCTTATTTTTTTCAGCTTTTAAAAATTCATAAATAAGCAAAATGAATTCTAATCAAAATAAGCAAATTAAGCTATTTTTTTAGTTAAAATATTTTAATTTCATTAATGTTGTTCATGGTTGAATAAGTAATTCATTTAATTATGAAAAAAGTATCAATAATAAAAAAAAGCAGAATTCTTGTATTTAAACAAGTTATTGCTAAATTAAAATATTTTAAAGAAAACTTAATTTTATGGATGACATTTGAAAAAAAATTAGATATATAAAATATTGAAATTTTAACGGAATACTGAAAGATTTATTAATTATTTTAAATTGACTGTGTCATAATTAAAACCAAACATTTTTGTTGTATAATTAAATTAGCTATTTTAATAGAGCTGTAATAATTATATGAACATGATATTAAAAATCTGTTAAACCAGGAGTTTTCAAACTTGGCCGGGTTCGCTATAGATGATTTTCAAGGGTACTTAGATGTTCAGCGAACGTCTAACTCTAATATCTAAACCTGATCTGTCTAAAGGCGGCTCCACACATGCGGAGTTTGTCGAACCCTTTGCCAAACGCCCAATGTGTGTATGGGTCATTTTGGCAAAGCTTTGCGCATTTCTGGTGTTGCCAAATGCCGGCAATCTTATTCCACAACGATGAAAAGCTTGCTGTAGTCGGCAACCAAAGTTAAAATGAGCAAATCTCTGCCAAAATGACCCATACACACATGGGGTGTTTGCAAAGGGGTTCCGCACAAACTCCGCATGTGTGGCGCCGCCATAATGCAGGGGAGTCAAACTCATTTACCATGGAGTGCCACACTGACTACAAAACAGTTAGTGGGCGCAGAAAGTACACATACTCACTCACCTCACAACATATAATATATAAGTATATATATAATAATATATATCATATACTATATATATATATAATAATAATATATCATATATACTATATATTATATATACATATATACTATATATATATATATATATATATATATAATATATAATATACGCATAATTAATAACAATTATATGACAAATATTATCTTAAAAAATTCTTAAATTGTCATGGCTGGGCCGCATGGAAAGCTTGATGAGCGCATGCGCCCATGGGCGCCTGTTTGACACTCCTGGCTATGCCATATTTCCAAGTCTGAAGTATATAATATATATATGATAGTATATACTAAATATAATATATATATCAATACTTATATATATTAATATATATAGTATATATACTATACTATATACTATAATATAATAATTTTAATAGTAATATTTATATATATAATATTATATATATATAATATTAATATACATTATATTTTAGGACTCCGTCAGTTTTGATATTTGTTTTCATATATTTCGAGTATATGATCCTAACAATCAAGTTAAGGCGTGACGGACATGATTCAAAAATATATAGACCTGTTACGTTTTACGACTCGTCAGTTTTAATTATTTTTTTTTTTAACTAAATAAGGTGCGAATGCGACAAGCTGGCAAAGATGGCAGAGCGGGGTCTCTCGCCTTCCGGAAACGACGGGGTAGGACTATTTCCCCCCTCCACTCTTCCGGAACCCCTCTCTTTTAGTATTTGGTGCGCGGGTTCCTCGCCGCTCCCCTACGGTATGAAAACGTCCCCCCTCTTTCCCCGTCGCTCGAGCCCCCTAATATTTTTTTATTTTTTTTATTTTTTCTTTTTACAGTTTTTGTAATAAGCTTAATGCAGAGAACGAAATATGTAATTGGTTTTTCTGTAAGTTTCGTACTTTTCGAATATTTCATTTTGAATTATTATTTAATATAAATGTGATTCTTAAAAAATTATTTACAAAAATTTTTATATTCTTGAATCATGTCCGTCACTCACACTTAAATTCATTGTTAGTATCATAACTAGCAATATGTTAAAAAAAAGCAAAAAAAAAAATCAAAGCGACAGAGAGTCGTAAACATAAAAGGGCATATATATATCTTTTCGGTTTTACGACTCCGTCAGTTTGAATTATTTTTTGTTTTCTTTTTATTAAATCTTTTTGTATTTATGATTCTAACAATCAATTTAAGTGGTAACGGAGATGATTCAAAAAAATATAGGACCTTTTACGTTTACAACTCCGTCAGTTTTAATTTTTTTTTTCTTTTTAACTTCAAGAATACCCAAGGGTATACCGCAAGATGCAGGAGCGGGCTCTCGGCCTTCGGGACACTACAGGTAGGACATTTCCCCCCCCTCCGGGGAGGTCTCCGGAACCCCCGATCTTTGGATTTGGGTGTCGCAGGGTTCCTCCGCCCCTCCCTACGATGTATGGAAAACGTCCCCCCTTTGGCTGTTCCCCGCGCGCGACAGCGTACCACTACAATTTTGTTTCCTTTTTTATTTATTTTTTTTACATTTTTGTATAACTTTCATACGCTGATTCCAAATCTGTAATTGGATTTTTCTGTAAGGTTCGTACTTTTCGAGATATTTCATTTATGAAAATATATATATATATTATATATAATTATATATTATACTATATATATATATATTATATAATAATAGTATATATATATATATAATATATATATATATATATATATATATATACTAATATATAATATATATATATCTAAGTTATAATATATAGATAATATAATATAATATATAATATATATATATATTTTACATTGTTTATAATAAGTCTTATACGCTGTTCCAAATATTAATTGTTTCTGTAAGTGTCGTACTTTTCGAGATATTTCATTTTTTGAAAAAAATTCCATAAATATGATTTTAAAAAATTATTTAAAATATTTCGAACTTTGAAATCATGTCCGGTTACCCTGAAATTGCCACTAAATAATGAGTTTGCAAGTAAGTTTAAAATAAAAAAAAAAAAATAAACTCGTACGTTCTTTTTAAACAGAATTAGGACCTATATGGACATAGTAATATAATATATATATATTATATATGATACCCAATATAGATATGTAATAGTATATATATATAATATTATAACTATTATATATAGAATAGTTATATATACTAATAATTTATATAAAAATATATATGTACTATATGGTTTTAGATTTTCTATTTTTTTGTTCTGTTTTAGGTTTTAATTTCAGCATTAGTTTATTTTTTTTGGCGAGTGTATGAAATTTGTGTGTGTGTATGTGTGTGTGTGTGTTCGCGCGTCCGCACTCGAGATCGTACGAATGACAATACTATGTGGACGTGGGGATTTTCAATTGACTTGCGAACGTCCTTCGCATAGGAGCTAATCACGAATTTGTAGAGTATCATCTCTCTAACTCTTATCCTAACCTCTTACTTTTGCCTGAGACCCAAGTATCCAGGAATTCTTTCTTCAATATCTCTAACTACAACTTATTTCACAATTTCCGACTAAATGGTGGAGTCTGTGCCTATATAAACATTAACACTACTGTAACATGTTTCGAAAGTGCTAAAATTAATTAAAAATCAAATTTTATACAATGAAAAAATAAAACTTAAACTTCTGTAACATTTCCCCACTCTAATATACAGTATTCACTTTGATAAAAACCTACGAGCATAATAACTTAAAACAAGAAAAAAGTTAAAACTAGGAATTATCTTTTAAAATACCGTACGATGAACTTTATTGAAACGAAGAAAATAGTTTCTAAGTGGTATGATTTAATAAAGCTATTATTAATTAAAACAAAATAAGGTTTGAGAAACACACACTTTCACTAAACACAGCACTACATAATAAAAATAAAGAAAATAAAAATAAAATACTTTAACAGAGAGCACATTTAAACACGTCTTCACTACACAATACCTAATACCAATATGATCGTTGGTGATATCTAAAGCCAAGTCTCTATGAATAAAGAATAAAGCAAATTCATTCAAACTATTTTCACTTGTTGTGTTCCTCAAATACATTTTAACTAATTTCTGTTTGGGAAAAGCTTTTCCAATTAAAGATTTAGAAACAGAAAGTACAGCAAGTATTTTCAATAGTATGTTTATATTTGGGAACAAGTTTTCGGAGCATTCGTCAATTCGGCGAGGGCACTTATGGGTTTTCCTTGAGATCCTTTCCACTTTTGTCTCCATAATTCCCACTCTTCCAAGAAGACTTTATCGTAAAACCAATCAAGTCGTCTTTGTAGAATTCGAATGCTGATTCAGCTTTGTTAAATTAAACGTTACAGCTAATTGGCATAACGTACTGAAGAGATGACACCGTGTCCTGGTGAGTTGAAAACCTTTCATTTAAGGAAGAAATCACATTGTCCAAACATAGCATAAAAACTGATGATCGATAGTACATCTCCGGGTCTGTAGAAGATGGACTGGGTCGATACCTCTGGAGATCAACTGTTCCTTTTACTGATATTTCTTTATTTATATGGTTTGCTAGTTACAGCGAAGATTCGAACATTTCATGAAACTCAGAATCAGCATTTTCTCTTAAATAATAAATAGTTTTTCTTGTAGTGTTTACTTGTTCATTTGATCTACACAGATCGATGCTTTTAGTGTGAAGGTATTTTGAAAGATTGTACGTCAATCCCAACAATTTTGTAGCTGCAACCAGGGTTGGAATGAATGATGGCGTTAGAATACTATTTAAAATTAATATCTTTTTGAATGTTCACCTGGCTTTTAACTGATATACTCCAGAGCTGCTACAATTGGTATAAAATTTTCTGTAAAAAAGCAAAACAGTTTCATGTCTATCACATCATCTTGTTTCACAGAGCATTTTTAGTCTCGTATTCTCACAATCTTGTTTTATTTTAATTTTTTTTATCTAAAATGGAGGTGCGCTTTACACTTGCTCGAAAAAATGTGC
>JABUQX010028754.1:20000-40000 GCA_015478945.1 Trachelipus rathkii | reverse complement strand
TTTATTTTCCTTAGATTGTTAAAACACTAGTTACATGCCTGAACTCTTTCGGGATGCTGGCCATAATATATATAATATATATATAAAATATATAATATATATATATACTATATATATATATATATAGTATATAAATATATATATATGATATATATATTATATATTATTATATTATATATATTATATATATTATAATATATATATATATATAATATATAATATATATATATGAATATATATTTATAATATTATATATATATATTATAATATAATATATATATATTATACTATTATATATATATATATTATATTTTATAGTATATATAAGTCAAATTATATAGTATTTATATAATATATAAATATATTATATATATATTATTACAATAGTATATAGTCAGTGATGCGGCGAATTCCGAATCCGTTCAGATTTCTGAATTACATACGGATTTGTGTACGCTGCGTGGCATTCGGATTCGGATTCGAACATTTTTCCACACAAACGGATTCGGATTCGGATTCGTCACCGGTGCTGGAGCCGGCGGATTCGGATTCGAGCATTTTTGCACATACGGATTCGGAGTTCGGAGTTCGTTCCGAATCCGAGATTCGAATCCGGAGTCGTTTCTTGTTTTTCATACAGTATGGTCAAAAAAATCATAAAAAAAGCAAAACGAAAAAGAATAAAAATATTCAGATTTGGAGCCAACCACAGGAGTGCTGTAAGAGCCAATCAAGAGCTATTTCTTATTATTTATTGGTAGATGCATAACGCCATTGGGAGAATTTAGAGTTGTACTCCTGAAACATTTGGATAAAAACTAATAACATCTGCACACAAAATAAGTTTTTTTATTTCTGTCCTTACATGAAAATATGTCGATTCTGTATAAACAAAAGGTTCTTGATTCACTATTTATGTTAAATCCAAGAATGTTTATATTTCACATATCTTTTTTTTTTTGTAGACACACTCCTTTCATATATACCTATTGGTTACATTGCATTGAACAGTGTCTTGTTAATTAATAGCAGCACACAGTAAAAATGCATTTTTTTGTCATTTTCCTCTTGTAGGCATACTGTGGTGTGTCCCTTGATAAGTAGACCAGCAATATTTCAGCTAAGCAATACTTTTCATTCCATCCACCCACTGAAACCGCATTTCAAACAAAGATGTCCTGGTGAACAACCTTTCACCATTAGTCATCAACAAGTTTCGCCAGGTTGGGGGGAATTAGAAGTCCAGATGTCAGTCAGTAATAGTTGATGTTTTAATAGACAATATTTATGACCATATATCACGAAAGTATCCCACCATGTGACGTACAAAATGATTATTCATAGTTTCAGCTTTTTCTCATTCTCAAGGGAAAAACCTGAGAACGCTGTTATTTGAATTGATAGCCAGGACGCGCTTATAGTGCCTTCTGACAGTTCCTTTCGGAACGTCTCCTATCTCGTAAAAGGACTGCTCTTAATTTGGGGCCAATAATAAACATTTCTCTTATCTTTGTCCTCCACTTATATTTGTAGAACTTAGTTCCTTAAAATGCATAGAATGCCACACCTTCTTTGTTAATAATATATATACAAATTACTTTCTAGTTAAACCAAGTTTTATATGCTGCTAAAGGATGGGAGAAAGACAGAAACTGCGCGCCAGTGATGAGATCGATGAATAATTCGCAAAATTGCGGAGGTCAAATCGCAACCTTGCAGTCGCAACCGCGGTTGGTGTGCAGCTGGTCGTACTCGCAGACGCGGTGGGAAGCAACTAGCAACCTTGGCAACCCACGGTTGTCGGAGTGGGTCTTCCGCAACATGCCA
This sequence comes from Trachelipus rathkii, assembly GCA_015478945.1. Taxonomy (NCBI): domain Eukaryota; kingdom Metazoa; phylum Arthropoda; class Malacostraca; order Isopoda; family Trachelipodidae; genus Trachelipus; species Trachelipus rathkii. Next base: position 38,173 of record JABUQX010028754.1, on the reverse strand, counting down.
ACTGCGGTTGTCGGAAGTCTATCTTTTTAAAAATCATTCTTCTTATTTCTAATCACATAAACTTTTCTCTCCCTCTCTCTCTCTCTTCGCTCTCACTCTTTCTCCTCATCTCTCTCTCTCCTCTCTTCTCTCTTCTCTCTCTTCTCTCTCTCTCCTCTCTCTCTCTCTCATCTATTAGGCATTCACGCATTAATTTCGGTTTGTCTTTACTCTTGAAATACTTCTAAGATAAGACATCTTACTAGTTTTGATTTTATACTAATGAAAAATGTAATTACAGCAAATTTATTTTGAAGAAGATTACTAAATTAGATTAAGCTTTTATTCGTCCCTCTATATAACAAATAATGTCCAATAATTATTGTGTCCGTTTAAAAACTTCACCCCCAGCCTCAGATTTCGAGGTCGGTAGTTAGTGAATTAAAACAGCATGTACAATACAATAAAATTCGGAGTAACTCGAAGAATTTGATAATTTATTGAAAAAGATTTCTTGCTATTCCGATCGCAAACGGTATCTTAGAATGCTACGATAATAAAAGAAATTTCTTTAAAAGCGTACTTATGTTAAGAAGGACAGTTTAGGATATATATATAACAAAACAATTGAATGTAGGGAAGTGTTCGTGTACTTGTGTAATATGGGAAAAGAAAATCTATTAAACTAGACAGCTTAAAGAATTAAACTGCAGAATAAAGCATACCTATCAGCTCATCTCAAGCACCAAAGAGCTCGCTTGTAAAACATGAATGCTCCAAGTTCATCAAGTAGTTAGATGATGATGCCAGAAATAGAGGCTAATGAAAGTGTTTTGAATGCAAATCTGCAAAATATACAAAAAGAAAAAAAGGATGATCCGATGATGATGATCCTCTATGTGGTTGAGATGTTCAACGATACATGGCACTTCAAAGAGTTGATGATGATGGGCTAAATGCTATTTGTCATCCCATCTAGTCTGAGCGAACAAGCTTTCAGCGGTGTCTGGATTAATTATGACGAGAAAAGAATGAGATTAACGGTTAATTGCAGTAATAAATTGTTATTCCTTTAATCTAACTTAGCGCTCTTAATATATTTCATAGATGTATCTTCTCTAGCTCACTATATATATGATAGAACCAATTAAATCGAGATAGCGTGCGAGTCTCTACAGCGGGTGAAATGCTAGGTTGTGGTAGACGTCTGTGTATGGTGATACTCTGTACAATGAGGTTCCTCTGTTGCGTTAGCTAGTTGGAATATAGTCTCGCGTGATACTCGCGCGCGCTATTGCCTACACATTTATACAAATCTCCTCGAGCCAGAAACTAGATTACCTAATATTTGAATTTTTTACCTGAGAGTGATATCATATGTTAGAATAATACGCCCTAACTAATATTATATACATAATAATACATATATATAATAATAAAATATTAATTTAAATAATAATATAATAATATTAATATATAATAATTAATATATATAATATAATAATAATAATAATAATTAAATAATAATATTAATTATAATAAATATATATAATAATATATAATAATTAAATAATAATAATAAATGGCATAGTTAAGAATATTATCATTTAATAAAAATAATTAATTAAAGTTAAAATAATAATAATATTAATAATAATTAATAATTAATAATAATAGTAAATATTATTAATAATAATTAATAATATATAAAATAATAATAATATATAATAATAATAATAAAATAATAATTAATAATAATAATTATAACTGTATGTTATTATTATTTATTTTTGATTATTGTTTAAAACATTTTGTTTTATCTTATTGTTATTGTCGTTAATTATAATAATATTATTATTATTATTATATATTAATATAATATTTAATTTATATATTATTATATTATTAGTATTAATTTATATATAATTTTTATAATTTAATGCTAATTATTATATTATTATAGAATTATTTAATTTTATTAATTAAATTTATTATATTAATAAATTAATATTTATTTTGTATATTGAAAGATAAACTATAAGCATTTTTATTATATTTATTTTAATATATTATTGCATAGTATAGTAGTATTGTAGTAGTTACGTAGTTAGTATTAGTAGTAGTATAGTTAGTAGTATGTAGGTAGATAGTTAGTAGTAGTAAACAAAGCAATGGTTAAAATTGATGCTTTGAATTAGGATTTATTGCTGGAAAAGCTTCATACGTTTAAAGGAGTTATATATATGAAAATTTAAAGAAACTTACACTATGAGGCAAGCTGTCGGAATTAATGTGACTGACAATTTATGCAACCTTGCAAAAAACCGTCAAACCTCGCGGTTATAGCAAAAATTATCTCAAGCTTCTCAGCTCCTTGTACTACTGGCGGTTAATTCATCAAGTTGGTCATTGTGTATTATTTATTTATAGTAGGCATAGTTATACTCTTTTTTCCTTCTTACTTATTGGAGGGGTCGCTCGGGGCTTTGCCCACGCGTGTAGATTCAATGTGTCTCTTGTAGCCCTGATGCTTTTTCTCCGTTAAACTTGCTAGTGATTTTATTTACTTATAATAATTGTCTCGCAGAGTCTATGTGATCCACATACGCTAGAGTGGAGTAAAGCATGAAAATTTTGTGTATCCCTGGCTATGTGCACTGTATTATAATTTATTTGTATTCCATAATCGATCTTCAAGGTTTACTTCCCCATATGTGCTCATTTCTATAATTGTTTGTACTCAAATTTGTTGATTATAAAGTAATTTAATGATTACTCTCGTTACATTCGTACTGTATTCATATATAATATCCTTGTATTTTAATGATTAATATTATATTATAAATATTTATACTACTTTATGATAACAGACTTTATGTGAAATAAATACTATTTGCAATTATGGGTTAGCACTGCCTTGATGACTACGTATTATAGGTAAGTGAAATCAATTTATACTCTCAAGTCGCCACTACTGTGTAATATTACTCATAATTCGTCCCTCGTACCAGTCAGTGCATATACTCTCTCTCCATCCTCAAGATCTTCTTCTGTAGTGTCTCTACCAGCAGAGTATGTTAGGGCGGAAAGATTAGTAAGCAAGTCGAATGCCTCTTATCTGCGTCTCAACAACATCGTGGTAAAATAAACTTGTCTATTACTCATGTCTAGCCTCTATAAATATAGTAACTAATGTTTACATTCTTTTCTCTAATAGATCTACCTCTCTGAATCCTATAGAAGCTCAGCAATTCTGAGTCTGTTTTGTTGATGAGCTTTAGTAATCTCGTATCAAGATCGTAATGTTCTATCACCCTTAGTGTAATTTCTGTTTAGTTGACATGTGATCTTAATTATATAGGATATTGATAATTATTAGCGTACCTAATGATTTGTGACTCAGTATGAATCCGACAAATAATTAACCGTTACGGTTATATTGTTATTCATCTGTTTTGATGACAATAAATTGTAGTCAAGGTGGATTCTCATCAAAATTCTAAACAATTTTGTAATTCCAGTGTATACCAAACTACCTATTAACACACAAGCATAATTGCATCGAATGATTTCACTCATTCAGATTGTTATTCCTGCAGCTTCTGCCGCTCCATATGAGCAATGCTAGACTGTTGAGACTCAGTAGAGAATGGACCTCCCTCGTACGACAGGACACTAATATATAGGTGAAAATCCAAATTTCCTGACTTAATTGATAACCATCTAAATAAATTTTCTCCCATTAATTTACATGGAAATGGACTAGAGTTAACTGAGGAATTGTGTCTATTGGTTGTAATCCTACCAACTCGGATTCTTTTCTCAGGTTAATTGGGAGTATAGAAGTGGAAGTTACAAAAAATCTGATCTAGAGTCCAATAAGAAGAAAAGAAGAATTACTCTCGATCCAGATTCTGTGCTATATATCAGATTTACCTAGTCAAAATAATGACTGATTGATTACTAGCGGAACGGGATATGACCTGGAGGCTAATTCGCTGCTCATTGTACATAAATGATAGTTCTTGAATACCAAAAACAAAGTTACTTTATGCTATAATTTCTAACCAATGCTATAGTGATACTCTGTCAAGTGTAATTAAGCTGGTTAACTTCTCTTACGATCCTGGTACTTTTGCTATTTGTAATAATAGTAATTTACTGACTTTTGACATATTGTTATGTCATATCCACTATAATATATATGAAAAAAGGTCTTTACAGTGGATAGTTGAGTGTAAGGCAAATTTCGAATGTTGCATATGTATATAATGAAACAATATAAATCCATAAATGTAAAATCTTGCTGAACAGCAAGTGGTGCATTGGATGACGGATGATTCGTGTCGTTTATATATTACAAAGTAGTACCCAATAATAACGTTGGAGCCGTGATAACTATGTGGTAGTGACGGGTTGTGTTGGAACTGAACAGAGATATTAATTTCATGTTTGATTATACTATTTCTGATATAAAAGTGAAGGGGAGTGTTGGATGTTTAATCAAGTTGTAGAATGTAAGTTTTTCGATATAATTATTAAAATTTAGAGTTACGTGATACTTGAGCGATTAATTCGTTCTCCGGTGGAATCTCTCAGCCGCAGCTGACTTTAAAATATAATACATGCTTTGTTGTATTAGTACAGATGATCCTTTTATTTATGCATATATGTGTATTAGAAGTGTTATATTCTTCTTTACTGTCGGTTTTAGTGCATTGCTGCGCACATCTTTTGAGTTAATCCAACCAAGGATGTATGTGAATATTCCTCAGATCAACGCCTGAGATTTAGCGAGTTAAAGGATTCAGGAATGCAAGCTTCACTCAGCTGCCTCAAATATTGATTGACTAATTGTCACGGTTATATATAATAGTATAAATATGCATCGAAGATGCAGATAAATGGAAACTCGAGTTAATTAAAGAGGAGTAAAGATGAGATTAGCTCTGTAGGCTTGAATAATAAGAGGAGCTCCTCCAACTACCGCTCGATCATATTAACGCCTATGCATGGGAGTTAGGTTATTTAGATAGGCTTGTTACTCAAAGCTCATTAGAGCTATGTAGGTAGTGAATCATCTGCTCGTATAAAAATAATCTCACAATAGTCGGGAACCAAGGGAAAAGCTAATCAATAAAGCTAATGGGTAATATAAAAGGAAATAATCAATACTATGGAAGCAAGTGTGTGTGTATTCTAAATAATAATAACGATAGGGAGTATTTAGCCTTGTGTTAAGGCATCCCAGATGGAAAAGAGTACGGGTGTATAGAAGATCTGATCAAAGATGATTATAGACTTGGACGATAAGTGACAGAGCCACCCATTAAGGTGATGTTGAGCTGAAGGTGAAGTCTTCATAGTATATTAATCAATTTGTGAGAGTACTGAATGCTGTTAAAAAGTATCAGCTAGTCGACCTTTAGTAAATGTCGATTTACTCGGAGCTCATAAGTAGATCTCCAGCAGATTAGTAAGATCGGATGGACAAGTGAATTCGCGCAGCACTACATGAAGTATAGTTGTAAGTGAAGGGACTGATTAGAAAGGAGATTAGATTTATGAATTAAGTAATTCACTGTCAATCTTACCATTATTTATTTGTCAACTATTATATTTATACTATTATATTATGAAGGTTTAGAAGCTTAAGATATATAGTAATATTTTCCGACTGAGTTTAAAGAAGCACCTTTAAGTATTGATAATAGGATAACTGATTATATGTATATCAATAATGTTATTAGTATTTAGTAACAAGTTCTTACACAATTTAGACCGCTCCCGTATGCACTGACTCAATATAATCATGAAGAAATATGGCCATTATTAAATATAATATATACTATTACAATCACAAAATGGCAATGAATATATAGATAATGTTGAGTGATATAATTTAATAAAACTCATATTTCAATAAATTACCTTAGATTACCTAAATTAATACTCTATTATGAATTCAATACTCATAAACTAAAGTAAAACTCACTCGGTGTAACGTAAGTAACTGAGATGTACTTCGTTACTTTTCCTTAAAAGAAACGGAATATCTCGAATAAACGGTGATAAAATCATACTTTTGCTGGATGCATATGCAGAAGGTAGTTTCAAAGTTAACGATAACTACCATATTTTTATTCTGATATGAAATTTTTAGTGATATGAGCGATCATTTTCTTTTCGCATGATGGTAGAGCATAAATCCGACAAGTTGGAGTGTAGGGTTTCACTTTACATATTACATCAGTACAAGGAATTCAGAGATCATCTGGTGGTGAAGTTAATGAAAAAGAATGAGAAGGTCCCATTGGATTGAGAAATGCAACTCACTTCATTTTTTCCAAGAACTTAGCTTAACCGCCATTTGTCATTGTATATAGAAATGACATTCAATCATTAAAGTTTAATTTCTTTGTGATGAAAATGACTTTGCATAAACTTGTGTTCCACGCTTTGAGGGAATGAATGCATGGAGCTTTTGAGTTCTTAGAATTAATTGCCTTAACCTGACTGAACCATTGTGGCAGCTGTTGTAATCTCATTTTCTATGTACTCTTCTTGGGTAATGTATGTGAAAGTCATAGTTATGGAAAAGTCATGTTTTGCTCATTCATTGAGTTGTAAAGGTGTTATGATCTGATTTTGGTAAGGTCTTTGCTTTCTCCCTTTTAACAGTACCCCCAACCCCATCACATGGGAGCTTTTTAGCATGCGCTGTAGCTGTGAAATGCCATTCTCCTTCAATTCCAAAATCATTCTTGTGATTGTAAAGGTTCACAAAGCTCTTTTATTTTTATACCGTACTAGATGGCTGAGCCATCTGAGAAATAAAATATTTCTTTGTCATTATTAAATTTTGACCTTTAAAATTCTCTTAAAGTTTTTTCTGGAATAAATGGATGGTGACAATGTTAAGCTCAAGGCACTCTGAGATGACAACGAAGCTACAGTGTTCAAGTTTTTCTTCCTTGTAATAAATGACAAATGGGTGAATTGTAGCTTTATTGCTATTCCAGTAATAGGATTACTCTTCCTCTTGTAAAATGAAACTGGAATTTTCAGAAAAGTTACAAATTATTGCAATCTTTGAATGGGATAAATTTTCCTCTGTATAACTCAAAAGCACTGTTGCTTGGCAATAAAATCATGACGAAGAACAACTTTCAGATTGGTGCAGAATAGATTAACAAATTCATTTGCATTTTTTGGTAGAGTTTCCAAGTTGCACCTGTCAACTGAGATCCATTGGCAAAAGTTTAAGGTTTCAATTAATTTTTCTTCAAAACCATCTAGAATTTTCCTTATTTCATCAACACCAGGGTAATTCTCACAATCTGAAAAATAACAATCAATGGATACTGGACTACACAGTATTTTTAAAAGACAATCCATGTAGTTCTGAATCTTGCCATTTGTTATAGAACTCATCTTTGAATTTACCATCATTAGTTTTACATTTTGATGTGGGTACATAAGCAAACTGTGTGTGTATCACTCTTGCCAGCTAGTATGCAGTTTTTGGGTTGTAACACTGCAAATTTGAAAAAGCTAACATTAATTTTACTGAACTTTTCATTAAAAAATACTTCTGCTTTTAAATTACATAACATTAACCTTCTTGCTTTCACTGTCATTTATTGTAACACATTCCTTGATGACTGGCATTAGTCTACTTCAGCACTTTAGAAAAATTGCTTAATAACAATTAGAAAAATTGCTTATTGCTTGATATAATAATTGCTTAATAAAAAATATTTTAATTGCACTCTCTATGGGAAGGTTTTTCCTTGGTCTTTGATCTGATGTGAACAAAATCCCCATCTCTTGTGGTAATTGTTTGGCTGGTCTTACTAGATAATTTGGAGCTAAACTCTTTAACAATCTTTCTTACACTCCAAATCTCAGGTAACAAGGTTAGCATTGTAATCTTCTTAATTCTGCTTTCACAATTCTGGTAAGCATTTTTTATATGGTTCACTAGAATCTTTTGAAGCACTATCTTGATTACTATCTGATGATTCTGCATATGAAGAAGTTTCCATTTGTACCACTGGTTTTTGAAGCTTTCTTACTAGAATATGTTTTATATTCTGCCTTTTCCCCCCAATATTGGAGACTCCCCTATCTCCTTAAGAGAAACGTAAAATTTTTTTAATGACAGACTGATTATAAAATGAAGGATCAGTATCATCATCATCAGATCTTCCATCATCCTCAAATTGTGTGTCACATTGACTTTTGTTAGAAATTTGATGGCTCCTTTCACAAGCTATCACAGAATTTTTAGCATGTTTGGCATTCCCGCGGTATCAATGTACCATCATTAACTCAGATATTAATCCTGTTCATCTAAAGAGTGTGGTTAGCATTTTTAAAGGTTTATACAATCCAAGGTAGTAATTTTATTTTCAGTAGTACTCATGATTTAAGTGATCATTAATGATAATTAATATATATGGTATTAATAATAATTTATATATTTAGGAATCTGAAAAAATAAATATCACATTAAAACCAAGGTTGGTTTATGAAGAATCAAGTGGGTTCCCCACTAAAATTTTGAATTCTTCATGGGATGCTTTAAAAAATGACCATTCCAGTACTAGACTTAAAATGATTAACCTTGTGAATGTTCTTCCATCCAGAAATACATTCTATAATTTGGTGGATTCCTTGTGAGGGCATACACCAAAATGGTAATTTCAAACTTGACCATCTCAGAATTGCTTCAAATTTGTTGTCAATTAGGGAGTTAGGCTCAATAAGAAAATGCAAAATTTAAGCTCATTAGTTCAATTGGGTCAAAAGTTATGATGGCCAAAAGTTTTGAGTACTTTGCATTTTTGGGTGCCCCCCTATATGCTCTTCAGTCCATATCTTCTCTCAAAATTGACGTAAAAATGTGGTTATTTCATTTTAAAGAGAAGGAATAGCTTTTTAATTAAGATATAAGATATATTTAAAATATTTAAGCTACAATAAAAAGTTATATTTTCACAAAAAATAAAATTTTCAAGTAACATTCCATTACTTCTGGTTTCAAATGAAAAAATAATGTGATTTTGAATCCTTTATTATATTAATGGTCCAAATAGAGGTTAGTAAACTGATTTTTTTTCCTATTTTGAGTTAATTAATTTGCAAATCCGATATTAATATATTGAGGAAACAGTTTATTTCTTGGAATATTTTAGCTCATTATGCGTTTGAGTTTCCTTTTTCTGAAAATATTCTTTATTTCCTGTTGTTGTAATATTAATTTGGGAGAAAAAAAAGTTATATTTTCAAGTTTTACCCAATATGTATTTACGTATACTGGGGAAAGTAATAAACATTTGAATTTATTTTTTGCATCTTCATTTTCTGTGGATATATCTTCAACAAATCCTAGCCATAGCTCATTTTCATACAAACATGTTACATACTTTCCACTTATGTTTTTGAAATTAGGTGATTTCTTATCTTCATCCAATAAATTTCTATTGAAAACTTCCCTCTCTCCAACTGTGACAATTTGAAACTCCTTGAAAATGTCAGAATCAGATATCTGATATGCCAATACAATATATACTATTTCTACATTTTGGTTTGATTTTGGGAAACCCCAGAGTTACTTTCACAGTTAAAGCTTACTAAAGTGGTTTCAAAAAAGCTTTTTCTCTCAAAAATTTCTTTAGAAGTATAAAATAATTTAATAGGAGGAAACTTGTCTTCAGAAAATATGTATGTCTCTTGCTGTCATAATTTGTTGAGCTGATGTTCTTTTAATCTTGCTTTAGATGCAGCCCTCCTTTTACCATCTCACCAATGCAATCACATGCATTTTCTCATGACTAGTTGCAAAAGAATTCCATTCTGCAGTCTGTAACTATTCTATAAAAGTCTACTTCATGATGACATAGGTTAATAAAATTGTATTTATTTTTATATTGGACTCTTGATTCATCTGTAGTGAAATTTTTAATATATGGAAACATTTCTTTCATTTCTGCCATCAATGATTTTTGAAATGTATAAACTAGATAAGTTTTGTGCTCCAAGCAGCTCCTACTAATAATACAAATGACTTGCGACATAAACTCTTATTTGATATTGGTTTATAGTAGAGTACAAAAGAATGAACCATTGCTTGACTATTGGTCAAGCGAAACCCCTGACTGTCATCTTCCACTACAAATGAGCAATTCTCTGATAAATCTCCTGTTACAATGCCTTCTGAATCTTCAATATTTTCTTTTAAATGTTTTTGGCTCCTTGCATTGCAGTAATATTTTGTTAGGTTTCTAACTCTATTTAACAATTTATCAATAAATTCATAAATTGTTAATGAAAAACTTTATAGTATTGATTATCAGTTTGTGTTCATTGGCTGTAGCTGATTCTTTTTCTACTATCAGATTCAAGTTTACATTTGAGTAATGTGGAAATACCATTTATGCCAGGGCAATGTCAGTAATGGTATAGCATGCACGGTTTGCTATTCATTCATGTTATATACACATTTTTCCATTAGTAGTTTTGTATATACCAGTATATCTTTATTTCCAATGGCAGATATCATAAGTTTTGGTTTTTGGTGGTAAGCACATACCATATGGAATCGGTTCCACTTGCTCCAGCTTTGCTGAACTATTTTGGTCTCAAACTGGCAAATGAGGAAAAGCCTACTTTGGGAGACCCTTGAGTTGCTTCCTTATATATATAAGTTTCCAAGCAATAGCCTTTTTTGCATGTGTTTTTTCTGTCTATCTTTATCCCTTATACTGAGTAAGTCAGATTGTCCAAGACATATCCTGACAAACCTCATCGGATTGAAAAAAGCTTTCTACTCCAGTTAGCTATATCTTGAGTTATAACTTCACCCTTACTTATTTTAGGTATTTCTGGAAGATTTCTTATAATCTTGACTTTCTGGATTTGTTCAAGATATAATGTGCTGTATTGAAGTATTGCATTGTTTTTTAATGGTCTAGAGGTGACAAAGTTAAGATTTGCATTTTTTTTCATGTGATTTAGTCTCATAAAATTCTTCCTTAAGCCATTTCATGGAATTCTAGATCTAGAAGAAATTTAATGTAAATAGGACTTAAAATGAACAAGGACGTTCTTTTAAACATTATATTTTTATTTGATTGAATTGATACATAAGAAAAATTGAATGAATAAGGATTATAATGCTGCCTCTTTTCTATGAGGATAATGAACTCTAAAGGGTATGTCGGCAACTGACCTTGCTATTTTCGCACATTTCAGTGCGATTTTTTAAGCCTCTGGATTTTGACAATTTTGTTTTTACTTGTTTCAAGTTTTAGAACATTAGTTGACTCATCTAATAGATGAAATCATGGCGTTATAATCAGGGGTTCAGCGTCTAGTTCGCTATACATCGCGTAAGTGCCCTTCTTTAAAAAATGGCTGTTCATGCAACAATGGATACCACGGTAATGATGCAGAACCCTCTGGCTAATGAAGCTCGTTGATTTCAATAATTTTTCCTGGCAAAACTACGCTGGAACGGAGCTAAATCAGGAGAATTGACATAGGGTGGCATTCGTTGGGGTTGAAACCGAACTGAGAGAATACGACTCCATTACCACAACAGATTACAGAAGCACCAGGACCACTTGCTTTGTTTGGCGGTGCTTCCTACTGAGCTACTGGGCGCATATAATTAAATATAAAATACAAAAATAATAAAATATCTACACAGTATATACATACATAAATTTTTTAGTATAAAATCAATGGGAAAATTAAATGTAATCATATATTTACTTGCATGTTTCATTGGAGAAACGTCAAATTCACAAGTGAAGATTTAAATCTACCAGCCTAACATCTGATGGTGGATCAGTGTCACAACTATCTCCTCTTCTGTATCAAAACTATCCTCACACACAGACGATGTTGATGATGAAGATTTCATTTTATGCTTTATAGTTTTCAAACATGATGTGTGCTTATTAAACCTCCTACTTGTAGGTTTGCTATATTTCACAGAAAATTCCCTAGAAATATTTCTCAGACACTTGGTAATAATTTTTTTTTGTCAAAATTGGATTATAATATCTTTGGTTATAATTTTTTAATTTTGTATTCATTTTAATATTAAAGTTGTGAAATTAGAAAATTTTAAAAGTGCAAGAAATTACTGAAAAACCTATTAATATTTAACTATAATTCTGCAAAAAAAAAGAGAAAGTGAGAAAAAAAAAGATTTATTCAAGTCCTATTATATACTTTCTAATAAAGTAAACAGTTATAATATTTGAAATACTGTAAATTTATAACCAACCTGCTATAAAGTATTCAACGATTATTTTCAAAATAATCAAAGATATTTCATTATTCTAATTTATATATGCAACAGCATTAAAAAAAAAAAGGGAAAGAAAAAAAAAACTTAAAATAAAAGTTAAAAAAAATTACTTAGTATTTCCGTGGCTAATTGACACAAAATGAGCAAAAAATCAGTTTACAACCTCTATTTGGACTTAATTAATATAATAAAGGATTCAAAATCTCACCCATTTTTCATTTGAAACCAGAAGTAATGGAATATCTTATATATGTGGTTTGTTTCATTTTAAAGAGAAAGCATAGCTCTTTTACAATATTTTTATTTAAAAGCTTTAAGTGCTAAAATAAAAAAGTTATAAGCATTTAAACATTTTGGGGGTTTGAACCCCCTTTAGGAAAGAAACCCTTCCCTGAAGTGCTAGCCAACAAAATGTTTAAATGCCTACTCTTTATTTTAACCTAACTTTAAATGTATGTTAATTAAAGGGCTATTCTTTCTCTTTAAAATGAAACAAACCACATGTTTTTACGTTAATTTTGAGAGACGATATGAACTAAGAGTATATAGGAGAGCTCCCAAAAATGCAAAGTACCCAAAACTTTTAGGCATCATAACTTTTGACCAAATTGAACAATAAAGTAATAATTTTTTTTTTTTGTTGAACCCAACCCTAATTGACATCAAATTTGAAGCAATTTTGAGATGGTCAGGACATTTTTTTTCTTGTATGATTTTGCATGGAATGCCCCTAAAGTAGCCATAATATAAAGTGTAAGCCTGGGCAGAACAAATATGAAATAGTAATTTAAAAGTAAATGAGCAAGCAGTCATAATCGATTAATATAATACTGGAAGGCATAATTCAAGAAATGCAATAAATTAATACCTGCAACTGCAATGAGTCAGCATGTAAAGCAAGGATCATGCACAAAATCTCAAGAAAGTTAGGCACTCTTAGGATAAAAACTATTGAATGCAACAAAAATGAAGCCAAAGACTAAGCAATTTAAAAAAAATCAGATAATAATCCCTAAAGAAATTAAACATTTAAATAATAAGAAAAAGAATAATCGCAATAAAAATTTTAGAAAATAATAAAAGAAAACTAAACTTTCAGCGAAAAATAATGAATGATGAATGATACGCCAGATAGGAAGAACAGAATAGGAAGTTATGAAACTGAAAGAAAGGAAAGGAAAAAATAGTGAAATACTATTTGTTGTTAGTACCACCACTAATACATTTATGTCATTAAAAAAACCAATGAAATGAGACAAAAATAAAAAAAAACCAACTTAATTACAACTTGGCTGGTTTCCAATTCACGTTGCAGTTTCACTACTTTGAACGGAATAGTCTTCAATTTCAGGTTAAATTTCACTTGTTTTAATTTTCTAAGTTGTTGTTTGGATTGCTGCCAGATGAAGTCCTGTAGGGTTACATGGTTTAAAGGCCATCATTGTGTCTTGAATCAAGCTTTTATGGTTCTCCATCCGTTATTACTTTTTTTCTATTTTTAAGAATGGATTGAACCACACTTGGTGGTATCCTAACTTTCCAGTACTGCCCTTGATATCAGAAATAAGGATATAGTAAATATTAAAAGATGTGTGTATCGTAGGAGGTGACTAAAGGGATATTGGTAGTAAGAAATCTAATACATTCATTAAAATCTCAAACCGCTTATATATATATATATATATATATATATATATATATATATATATATATATATATATATATATATATATATATATATATATATATATATATTTCTCTCTCTCTCTCTCCTCTCTCTCTCTCTCTCTCTCTCTCTCCCTCTCTCTCTCACTATATTACTCTCTCTCTCTCTCTCCCTCTCTCTCTCTCTCTCTCTCTCAAGATGGGAGCGAGATATCCAGCCTCAGTATCAACCCCTATCAATAAATTTTAACTATCCATTATCCATTGAGATATCAGACTCTTCAGTCATCCCAATAAAGTTCACCCCATTTAAATATACATTCTTTATATCACTCCACTCTCTCTCCTCTCTCTCTCCCTCTCTCTCTCTTTCATATATATATATATATATATATATATATATATATATATATATATATATATATATACTTTTAATTTATCGAATATCTATTTTGGGTACCAATGTTATATTATTTTATTCATCATTTATGTTGACTGTACAATACAATTTATCTGAAATTTGGTGGTGACACGTTTCATAAATTATGGTAAAAATATGGTAATATTAAAATATTGTACCACTTTATCAAAGAACATTAAAATTTATGACACAAATATGATATTTATAATGGAAATAAGCTACTAAGACACATGTTAATGCAAATTTTTACCACCATAATTTTATTCTCGTTTAAGTATTGTATTACTAAATAGTAATTACCACTGCATATTTCGTGTTTAAGCATTTTATTATTTACCAGTATATATGCGCACATTCTCAGAAATTTATAATAAAAAAAAACACAGATTTATTCTCAATGTTACCCTTCAGTGATGAAATATAAAAATCAGAGCAAATGTCAGGGCACAAAACTTGATAAAATGCAATGTTGGGAATAAATATACGTCTGCTATTAAGAAAAAGTGGTGCTACGAATAAATGGTCAATATCAATTATAACTTTATAGGACAATCAAGAACTAAATATTATCTATATTGAGAATCGGTCGATTAATAGTAACACTCAATATCATTTATAATATTGATAAATTTTACATCAGAAATAAAATATTTAAAACATGATCCTTTGAAAAGAAAAAAAGCAAAAAAAAAAAAGCGATTTTTTGATTGTTGCTATCAAGCGTACAAGATGAAATCAACGTGTAAAAATTTGTGGACTACAAATTTTGGCATTCCACTGAAACTACAATTTTTTGGTAGTCCTCTAACTTGCAGATGATATAGGCATTCCGCCTTTCTAATTCACAGCATTTTTCAAATTATGCTAATTGCAGTTCCTCCAATTATTTTAGTATTCCATGAATTCTTGGTGCAGATTTAAATTGCGGGCGATCCACACCTCTGATAGAGACATATGTAATAATATATATGTATATGTATATGTATGTATAATATGTATGTATGTATGTAATATGTATGTATGTAAGTATATGTTTGTAATAACAATAATGTATGTGTATGTGATATAATATGTGTATGTGTGTGTATGTGTGAGAATATCGGATATATATATGTGTGTGAAAAAAAAAAAAAAATTAAGCTAAGATTCAGAGCTGGATTTGTTTTTGAAATCAGCCGATTAATGGAATGGAGGAGAATAAAAGGAGAATAAAGGTGGGGATAAAAAAGTAATAATAATAATAATTCTCGTTCCCCAAATTTTCGCGTTCCAGTCCATGAGTCCCCAATATTTTCTTTTCAATGTTAAGACGAACATACGCGCATTACACACACACACACACAACTCTATGATAGATAGATGTCCTAGGAAATTAAATTTTTTTTGATGACCCGACCTGACCTAACCTAAACTATTTGTAATTTTAATTTTTTTAATTTAATTTTAATTCAATTTTATATTCAATTTTTAGTTTTGCCACTAGTTTTTAATTTCCCCTAAAGTCTTGAAAGAAAATAGAATGCAAAACGTCTATTTTTATGTATTTCATTCTTAAATTAAAAGTGTAAAACTTTCTGATTATAATATTTTTGTATATTTAGAAAAATTTCTGAAATAATTATTTGTTCTTAAATAGTTTTTGCATTACAGTGTGAAAATTCAAAATATATTATTTTTTATATGAAAGGTGTTTTTTTTTTTTTTTTTAGACAGGGGACACAATATTATAAACTATTTCCATACATATATATATATATATATATATATATATATATATATATATATATATATATATATATATATATATATATATATATATATATATATATATATATATATATATATATATATATATATATATATATATAATCATTATCGCGTCCTAGGTGGTGTTAGCCACTTTAGGTATAACTTCGTCTCCCCCACTTTCCCCTAATACACTTTTGGATTTTTTTTCCCTGAAAATCAAGGCCTAAGTAATAAGCACACAAAAAAAATAATAATGTAATTCATAATCATAGTTTATTAAGAGTTTAAATAAAGATCCATTTAGACAGTTTGAAGAGGGGTGAATCCGGACCACCATTTATTGGGGTGAATTGGGCCATCTTTTTAAATTCCTCTTTTATGTATAAATTCAATTTTATATTTTAATTTTTACTTAATATAGAAATTGTTTATTATATTAAAATTAGTAATAAGTAATTAAAATTTTAATAATGATAAATAAAATAAGAATAAAAATGTGGTGGCCCAATTCACCCCATTCGTGGGACAAATTTTGACACTTTTTTGAATTCATATTTTCCATATAAATTTCATTTTTTATTTTAATTTTTACTTAATATAAGTAACTGTTTATTATATTTAAATTAGCTATACGTAATAAAAATGTCAATAATAATAGGCTACATAAAATAAGAATAACAATGGTGGCCCAATTCACTATCATCAATTTTTGTGGGGATGAATGGAACCAAGTTAATAGCTTGATTTATCCACCTATGCACTGTTTGGAAGAAGAATTTAGTTTGCCAGTTTAAAGCTAACATACTCAACTGTATACACTGAAAAAATATATAATTAAAATCTGTCCATAACTTTTCATTTAAAACAAAGTTAAAAAAAAAACTCGCATTTTCAAATGTGAAATTCTATTTAAGGACATTTTATACACTAATTTATTATATTTTTTAAAAATATAAAAACTCTCTAGAATTAGAGATTCTAAATAAAACTTGTAATACTACTGCGTTAGCAAAGAAATAAAAATTTTTTATCTAGTCACCCACGCCGGCTATATAACAGACTGCGGATATCGATTTATCCGGCTATCCGGCTAATTCACTGTATCGATATCCGGCCGGATAATCGGTTAACTTCCAGCGGATATCCGGTATCCAACTATCGGCTAATTCACTATCGGTATCCCTAATATATATATATATATATATATATACTAGTGATACTTACGACCATGAGGTATCGGTATCGGTATCGGTATCGGTCGATTTTTGAGGTATCAGTATCGGTATCGGGAATTTTGAGAGGAGTAGTATCGGTATCGGTATGGTATCGGTAAAATTTTGCCGATACCCTTAACCGATACCACACATAAAAATCAAAAATTGATTTAAATATATATATATATATATATATATATATATATATATATATATATATATATATATATATATATATATATATATATATATATATATATATATATATATATATATATATATATATACAGTATAAATCACTGAATTTGATAATTTCATTATCTATCGACCTACTGGCAATGTTAATATAGGCGTTTCGTTTTTTGCATTTGTGCTACGAAGCGTAAGAAATACTTCGAATTGCGCCGTTTTGTTAAACTTAAGCAAAATCGTGAAATCTTACAACCGTGGGAATTTCCGTGATTCTATAAAGTTGCTATTTCCTGTAGTTGCTGGTTACCACATTTTTCTGAAAAGTTACCAAACGAAAAAATGGCGGCATGGTGAGGCTGCGCCGTGGTACACAGTGATGAATATTTCATTCAATAAAATCAGCTGTAAATCTAATTTCTTCCAAATGGAGAAACTCCACAATAGTTGATCCATTTTTGGCAATATAAACCATTTTTAATTATTTCTGTTTATCAGAACGACGGGCTCCATCACATCATCTAATTCCAATTGCTCCAAAACAAAAATAAACCTCATAAGAAATCGTATTCGTTTTCAGGCAATTAGTTAAGGCAATCAGGAGTGCCAAAGAAATCCTATGGATGTTAAG